>JAMLFT010005411.1:0-17615 GCA_026544285.1 Pachyrhizus erosus | reverse complement strand
TTACTTAAAAATATATTTTATAAACAATAAAAACAAAACATAAAATTTTTGTAGATATTTACATAAATTTTAAAAAATAATTAATGTTATACATTAATATATAAATTATATATATATATATATTTATGAATTATTATTTTTAATTATTAGTTTTCACCAAATAAATTTTAAAAAATAAATAAATTAAAAATAATTTATGTATTAAATTAACTTAATTTTTAATTTTTAGTTCTTATCATTATAATATGCCATTGAATGGTAATGTAACAGTTTTTTAAACCTTTTCGTATCATTAAAAAAATATATATAATGTGATGGTTTCATATTATCATTTACAGGTGTATTTTAATAACAAATAGTAAAAATCATGATGAATAAAAATTTCAACGATTTAGTCAATTAAATATTTATCATGAGATTAAAATTCAAAATTTTAAAAAGTTTAAAAACTAAAATTGAGTTAACACTTGAATAAAATTAAATAAAAATAATAAAATATATTTATATATATATATAATATATTATTTATTAATTTATAATTATAATAAATAAAATAATTTAATTAATATTAAAATTAATATTTAATTATCAAAATAATATATAAATAAAAAAGATTATATATACTCATAAGATAATTTTATATTATTATCAAATCATAAATAACTTGTGATATGATTTATAAAATAATTAATAAAAAATTAAAAAAACTTACCATATACAATAATTTATAATTAAATATCAGTATAAAATTATTTTATATTATAAATACATCAATATTAAACTTATATGAGAAAAAAAAGGCTATACACTAATAGTATAAGATAATTTTATAGTGTCATTTGATTATAAATCATTATTGACGTAAATTAAAAAATAATTATTATAAAAATCAAAAAATTATTGTATAAAATTATTTGTGATTAAAAGGTAAGTATATGATGAATAAACTCTTACAATATTAAACAATGATATAATTTATTTTTTTTATTCTAAAATATTTTAAATATAATACTTTACTTTTTTTTTTATCTTTTTTATATACATACATCTAAAAAAAACATTCCAATAGCTGTAAAAAAAAAAATTCCAACATAAAAACAAAACTCAGACCACAGGTCAGTTTTTCTTGTTAGGTCGAATCACACCAAAACCCAAAAACGAAACCTACATAAAATAAGAGTAAGTAAATTTAAGATGGACTCAACGGCCCAATCCAATCATTACAGGCCCATAGATTTATAATTTAGAACAGGCACTCGAAACAAAACTATACTCGCTTCGCTTGTGCTCCCATCGTCTTCTAGGGTAACCACGGCGCCACTCGAACAAGTGCGGCCATTCCCAACCATACTCTTCTCTTCTCAGGTTCACCTCTCTCCTTTCTATCTTTATTTCTCTCTATATCTTTTCTCCACTGCTTGGAAACCCTAGCACTGTGCGCGATTTTGCACCTTCGTCACTGGCAGCGCCATAAAACAGCGTTTCACCTTTTCGATTAACGAGATCCCGATAATCGCGAATCCTTGTCTGTTATATTTGCTTTTACAACTGTAATACTATTTCCAGTTTTAATGACTCTCAATTCATGATTTTATCTGCTGTTTTCGCTTCCTGTATACGCTGATTCAATTATCGTAGTTGTGAATCTGTTTTATTAACATTGATACAACGGTTTTGTTATTAGTGTTTAATCCAGCTCAGCTATTTATTTATCAATTTATGAATATCCTCTCTTTATCTGGTTTCCAATCCCTGAACTGTGACTTAGATAGTTTCACTCTAGATGTTGTCTTTTTTTGTTGTTTCGGATGATTTTTTTTAATTTTTCTTTTTTGATATTTTTCACTCTTATATTTTGGTTTTTATTTGTATTTGAATAGGGGAGACTGATTTCTGAATTTTCAATATGACGTCGTTCTTGAAGCCTGAGAATGCTCTCAAAAGGGCAGAAGGTAAGTGAAAGAGAGTGTTTATTTTATATTTGTGATTTATGTTTTTTTTTTACCTTTTTATAAAAAGTGTGATATGTATAATGATGCAATCGAGTGATTCTGTGTAAAAAATTCAATATGCAGAATTAATCAATGTTGGGCAGAAGCAGGATGCTTTGCAGACTCTCCACGACCTCATTACTTCAAAGCGATATAGAGCATGGCAGAAGACACTTGAAAGGATTATGTTCAAGTATGTGGAACTTTGTGTAGACATGCGCAAAGGACGGTTTGCAAAAGATGGGCTCATTCAATATAGGATCATATGTCAGCAAGTGAATGTTAGTTCCCTTGAGGAGGTTATCAAGCATTTCATGCACCTGTCAACTGAGAAAGCTGAACAAGCCCGTAGCCAGGCACAGGCATTAGAGGAAGCCCTTGATGTTGATGATTTAGAGGCAGATAAAAGGCCAGAGGACTTAATGCTGAGCTATGTCAGTGGGGAGAAAGGAAAAGACAGATCTGATCGGGAGCTTGTTACCCCATGGTTTAAATTTCTTTGGGAAACATACAGGACAGTGCTTGAAATATTGCGGAACAACTCTAAACTGGAAGCCTTGTATGCGGTAATAATTCTTCCGTCTTTTTACAACTGATGTTCTAGGTTCATCATATGTATCTGTCTAACACAAAAAGTACCAATCTTTAGCTATCAATCAATAGTTTTGATATTTGTGTTTGACTATGAATGATGTCTAACTTGACACTGGCTATTTGTCGTTTCTAATCTGATGGGAAATTATTTTCGCCCTCTGTGAGTGGGGTAGGTGGGTGGTCTTGAGAGACTGGTAGATATATGCCTCCGGCAGTATCAATTTATCATATTCCATGCTTTGTATACTTCAGTGTTTCTGAATTTTAGTGTTAGTGTGTTACTAAATTTAGACATTTTAAGAGTGTCATTTATTCCTGACTAGTGATAATTAATCAATTGTTTTTTGGGGATATATTGTTGTTCTAACTTGTTCTTATTTTTCTTTCTTGTTTTCAACTGTTACATGCTTACAGATGATAATGATAATTTAAGATGCACACCTTTTTTTTCTGTAATCTTGAATTTCTAATAGACTATAATGCCATGTGCAGATGACAGCTCATCGGGCTTTCCAGTTCTGTAAGCAATATAAACGAACAACAGAGTTCCGCAGACTGTGTGAAATCATAAGAAACCATTTGGCTAATCTCAATAAATACCGTGATCAACGAGACCGGCCTGATCTTTCAGCTCCTGAAAGCTTACAGCTGTACCTTGATACAAGATTTGAGCAGCTGAAAATTGCCACTGAACTTGAACTCTGGCAGGTTTGCAATTTCTCATTTTTATTTGTGCATCTATTAAATGCTTGTTTAGTAGATGTTTAAGACAGAATATTTGGCAATACAACCTGACAATTTGTTTCTGTATGCAGGAAGCCTTCAGATCAGTTGAGGATATACATGGGCTAATGTGCTTGGTCAAGAAAACGCCCAAGCCATCTTTGATGGTTGTTTACTATGTGAAGCTGACTGAAATATTTTGGATATCATCAAGTCATCTGTACCATGCATATGCATGGTTCAGGCTCTTTTTATTACAAAAAAGCTTCAATAAGAATTTGAGTCAGAAGGATTTGCAATTAATAGCGTCATCTGTTGTTCTGGCTGCACTTTCAGTGCCTCCTCATGATCGCACCCAGGGTGCATCTCATTTGGAACTAGAGCATGAAAAAGAGAGAAATTTGAGGATGGCTAATCTCATTGGGTTTAATCTTGAAACTAAACCTGAAAGCAGAGAAATGGTATTTTATTTCCCCTCAATTGTACTGTAAGGTAAAGCATAGATGTTTGTTTTGTAAATCTTACAATTTGCATCTGTTTCCTTTTTGGCTTTTCCCCAGCTGTCAAGGTCATCACTTCTTGCTGAACTGGTAAGATATTCTCTTTAACTAAATCTTTTTGGTTTTTTTTTTTAAGTTTCTTCTGTGTTATTCACTGCTTCAATAATTGTTTATATTATTTGGGAAGCAAATTTAGCCTCAATATAAAAATTATAAATAATATAATTTAATCATTTAATTGTTATAAAATATATAATTTAATCATTTATATTATTCATTATTCATTTGTAGTGGCCATTGTAATTATTATATTCTCACGTGGATACTGTATGGACTTGGTTTCAGCTAATTTCGGATGTACTTTTTCTGAATAACTTTGTTTTTGTGTAATAGGTTTGCTTTTTATTTATATTTGATGTATTGGTAAATTTGATTTGAAGTTCTTCATCAACTTATTGCTAGAATGTGCCAAATTACAAATATATCTCATTGTTTTTGCAAAATCACGGTCATTTCTGTGTTTCTCCTTTTGCCTGTAAATATTTGCTACATAGTAATCTTTTAGCCTCAATATTCTTATGACGGTTGAGATTATGTTAGTATTCTAGGTACTATAGTACAACTACTAGAACAAGTGCAGCTTTATAACATTGCAAGACTTATTTATAACCATGGAAATCTGAATATTGTAACTATTTCCAACATCCAAACAATGTATTGTTATCTTAATAATATGTGGATGTATGTCATGTAATCAGTTCAAACGTTTTCCAAAGTAGACTGATGATTTAATTGTTTTGACTCGATGTCAAAACTATTGTTTTGATTTGCCATATATATACATATATGTATATATTTCCCAATTTCAGTTTAGCTTCATTTACATAGAGATTATTGATTATGTGGTTTGGAGGTTGGGTAGACTCTGGGTTACCATGACTGTTGCTAATTTAAATGCTATTTTTCAAAATAATGCTGTAGACTCTAAAGTTTGTGTGTTGGACCATTACAGGCTTCCAAGGGTGTGATGTCTTGTGTAACTCAGGAAGTGAAGGACATTTACCATCTTTTGGAACATGAATTTCATCCTTCAGATCTTGCATTAAAAGCTCTGCCCTTAATAACTAAAATCTCGAAGTTGGGAGGCAAACTTTCTACTGCTTCATCTGTTCCAGAAGTGCAATTGTCTCAGTACGTCCCAGCACTGGAAAGGCTAGCTACCATGAGGTTGCTGCAGCAGGTGCATTTTCTTTTTTTGATCTTATTTTTTGGGGCATGGAATTTCTCAATTTGTTTTGTTTATGATTATGCATGTTAATGTGTTGCCCTTGGCGTTCTAGATTTCTGACGTGTACCAGACGATGAAGATTGAGACCTTATCTGGGATGATTCCCTTCTTCGATTTTTCTGTTGTGGAAAAGATTTCTGTAGATGCTGTTAAGCAGAAGTTTGTGTCGATGAAAGTGGACCACATGAAAAATGCTGTTATTTTTTGCAAAACGGTATGTCTTTTTCCTGCTGGTGGTGTTGCCTCTGTTTAAAATTTATAATGCAGTGAGTGTTTTCTTATTTTGTTTAATTGAAGTTCGTCTAACTAACTTTGCAGATAAAATTTCTGGCATGATATATTATCCTAGGAATACATGGGTTTGTTGATCTTCAGTGTTTGTGCAGAATCATTAGACCATGTAATATAAAAACAATGAGTTCTTTTGCTAACAATCTTGTAAAATTTCTGGACTCTGTTGTTAAGAATCAAGTTATTGAATTAGATTTGTTATTGAATTGTATTTCTGTAGAATCAATATACCATGCAATATAAAAATAATGAGTTCTTTTGTTAAAAAATGTTCTGAAATGTGTAGTATAAGTTGTTAACAATCAAATTTAATCAAATTGTATGCCAGCACGGTGTCTCAATTTATCAGTTGTTTTTATGGCAATTGCTTAATTTCTAATGCAGAGTCTTGAGTCTGATGGCTTAAGGGATCACTTGGCCAATTTTGCCGAACAATTAAATAAGGCAAGACAAATGATTTATCCTCCTGATAAGAAACCATCAAAACTGGGAACTTTACTTCCAACTTTGACAGAGGTCGTTGCCAAAGAACACAAGAGGCTTCTTGCTCGAAAATCGATTATTGAGAAAAGGAAAGAAGAACAAGAACGGCAGCTTCTTGAAATGGTATACTTTAGTGAATTATGACATTTATTCTTCTACTGCCTGCTTAATTTTGGGTAATCATTTTTTAAAGCTCTCTTTGGAAGCTCTAAAAACGATTATTTCTCCAAAATAAATCAATTCTAGCATGACCTTTCTATTAATGTATATTATGAATTAATTTTTGAAATGATCAAACTTTTCCTTTAATATTTATATTTAAAGGAACGGGAGGAGGAGTCAAAGAGGCTAAGACTGCAAAAAATAACCGAAGAAGCGGAACAAAGGCGACTTGCCACTGAGTATGAGCAGAGGAAGAATCAGAGGATTCTCAGGGAGATAGAGGAGAGAGAAATTGAAGAAGCTCAAGCTTTACTCCAGGAAGCTGAAAAGCGTATTAAAAAGAAGGGTAAAAAGCCAATCATAGAGGGGGTAAGTTGAAGTCTTCTGACTTTTGTTAAATTCCTCATTTGTTGGGTCAGCAAATGTTGACGATAAACCCTATCTGTAGGACAAAATCACGAAGCAGACCTTGATGGAATTGACTTTGACTGAACAACTCCGGGAAAGACAGGAAATGGAGAAGAAATTGCAAAAGCTAGCAAAGACAATGGATTATTTGGAAAGAGCAAAAAGAGAAGAGGCTGCTCCGCTGATTGAAGCTGCATACCAACAGCGTCTAGTGGAAGAGAGACTTCTTCACGATCGGGAGCAACAGGTATGTTTTGAATCTGCTTGTTTGCTGCAGTGGCATGTCTGTTCGTGTAACTCTGAAATTGGATTTTATGTTTCTTGTTCTCTTTGAAAAATGAAGTTTCATATTTCTGACCTGATGTTGTGCCCGAATCTTCACCTCCCACAACTCTCCATTTGAACCAATTTGTATCTTGTACTTACTTGGTCATACCATGTTTTGATGCAGCAAGAGGTTGAACTGAGCAAACAGAGGCATGAGGGAGATCTCAGGGAGAAGGAGAGGCTAACTCGAATGATGGGCAATAAGGTTATTATTTACTACTGTTTGGTTTCTCTTCTGTTTCTTGATCATCATACTAAATATTATAGGCTAAGGCTTATGAAGATTCTTTTTTGACTACTAAATATTGTCATTAGACATCAAATCAGTGAAATTATCAATTATTATTTAATTTACTTAATAAAAATAGTCTCTTGTCTTGCACTTTGGCTGATATCTTTTTGTGATTGACTACGCAGGAGATATATCAAATGAGAGTTGTTAGTCACCGCCAAGCAGAGTTTAACAGATTGAGAAGAGAAAGGGAAGAGCGAATCTCTAGGATTTTACAGTCTAGGAGACAAGAGAGGGAAAAAATGAGGAAGTTGAAGTACTATCTCAAGTTAGAAGAAGAAAGACAACAAAAATTGCTCGAGGAGGAGGAAGCTCGTAAACGTGAAGGTATTTTATTTTTACTTTGTGTAAGAGTAGTTCAATGCTAAAACTTACCTTTTTCTGATATTTTTTACAAGGTGGAGTATGCTTTTTTAAATTTCACCAAGATTGTCATATTTTGTTTTTCATTTTCACTTTTTGTATTTCATTCTTCATTAGGAAATGCATATTGCTCTGCGGAATAATTATACCATCTTTTACACAATGTAATAGCTTATATTGTGTTTATCCAACTTGTTTCTTTGAACTTCAGAGGCTGAAAGGAAAAAGAAGGAAGAGGCTGAACGCTTAGCAAAATTGGCTGAGATAGCTGAAAAGCAGAGGCAAAGAGAGAGGGAGCTTGAGGAAAAGGAGAGACAAAGGAGAGAAGCATTATTGGGCAGAGCTGCTGAACCAGCTCCTCCTGCCCGTCCTTTAGAATCGGTAACTGCCGCTCCTGCTGCTGCAGCAGCAGCAGCTCCAAACCCAGGGAAATATATCCCGAAGTTCAGGCGAACTGAAGGCACAGGAGCTGCCCCTCCACCGGAAACAGATCGCTGGAACAGTAGCAACAGGCAAGATGGTGACAGGTGGCGTAATGATGATAGGAGAACCGGGTTTGTTTCTGGTGGAGGTTCAAGGTCATCCTCTACTTGGTCATCTTCCAGGAATGCCCGTTGAACTTTGTGCCCTGATTTATTGCTGGTGACTTTTGGGAGTTCTCTTTGTACTCTTCCCGGTTTACGTTCTAGAATTCTTTTTGATACTGAGTTCTTAAATTTATCATCTTTTTAATACTCACGAAGTCCTCTATTGGATTGGGGAACATGCCAACAAAATTTTCTATTTATGATTGAGTGGATTGCATATGGTAATCGAAGTTTCCATTAGATGAGTACTTGCGACCTATTTTTCTTCTTGTTGATATCGTGTTGGGCAATCGTAGATAATGAAAGTTAGGCTTAGTCTGTGGTTTTGTATACTGCTCTACCTTTATTTTCCATTCGAACATTTTGCTGCTACTAATTTCTTGTATATGTACGTGTATTTGAAAATTAGATCTTCTGTCCTGCTCTCGAAAGTAAAAAGACAAAAAGGGAGAAATGTATATTAACGTATCTCTATTCTTATCCTTGGATATGTGTGGGTATAAAATTAGGATTAGTTTAAAATGTGGGACTCGCCTAGTAGATAGGTAGAGTCACTTTATAGGTTATGTGGGCACCTGGTGGTAATGACTAATGAACTAATAAATTATCTTTTGAATGATTTTTACCTTTCCAGTGGCAATTGTAAGTGCTGTTCTATTTTTTCTTGTCTAAATAAATTATTCTTCAAAAATCACATTATATATACTAGCTAACATTCAATCTATATACAAAATCCAGAAGTTGCTGAATATCTTTTTTTTTTTTATCTTCCCAATAAATTTATACAATAAAGGAGCACTTTTTGCATAAATTTGTTTCGGAATTATGGTATTAAATTTTCGAATATCCTAATTTATTAGTTTTCTGTATACAACCCGTTTGCTTAATATTACTTAGAGTAATTATTATTAGTGTTATTATATTGCCTTGTGTTGGAATTAGAGTAATCTTTTATTGGAATTTTATTTGGAAACCATGCTCTAGATTCCATCAAGGTAGGTTCCTTCTAACTTTTATTTTGAAAAAGTTGGATTAAAAATAGTTTTTAAAAAATAAATATCTTAGTTTTAATATTTTTTTTTTTTTGAGAAATGATATTTTTTCTAAAGAAATTCATTTTTTTTCTGTGCTTTTTCCCACTTTTCTCTTCTGCTCTCCGTTCTTGCTCTCCTCTCTCTATCTGTCGTTTTCTCTTATCTTTCCTCGTGGTTCTCACTTGAATAATTTCTTTTAAAATAATAGAGACGAAACTATCAAATAAAAGATACCTTTAAAAACTACTGTTTTAGATTTTAACTTAAAAATATTCTTTATAAAAAAGAGAAGTAAGTCAAACAAGCCCATCTTATGAAATTAAAAAACGTCTTCATTTCAACGTCGAGTTAAATTAAAAAATTACCATCCCAGCAAACAGCTACACCTTGAAATTATTTTTAGTGTTTTTATGTGGAGGTAAATGAAAACGGGGAAACCAATAATACTAATGTCAGGCAGACGGCCAGACCAAACCCAATTATGAGAGGACTTTATATATATATATATATTTTAATTTTGTTCCCGTAATGAATGGAAAGAGGAATCTTAGGATAGTATCCACTAAAAAAATTTTGGGTAACTATTGAGAGAAGCTCAACAGCGAATCATAGGAAGTCACCGAACAATCAGTATTTTAAACTTTTAGATACGTCTTGTAGCGTGCAAAGTTTGGGCCGGCAAATAACCTTTATGTTTGGACGTTAATGCCGAATGACGTCTGACGAAAGCAAATTTGGAAAGATTTATAGCCATCCATCTAGCGACCGAGAGCTAGAGTTTCAATCAATGGCGTCTACAATTCCTGGCGACGAAGAAACGCCACTTGTTGGCGATAATTCGGCCCCTGAAGCGCGGAAGAGCCACACGAGGGACATTCATATCTTGAGCTTGGCCTTTCTCTTGGTCTTTCTTGCCTTCGGTGCCGCCCAGAATTTGCAGAGCACTCTCAACACTGTCCGTCTGCCTCTCTGATTTATCGTTTTTTGCATTTTGTTTAGGACCAAGGTAATCGAGCCAGCTCCCAGAGTTGCCGTCTCGGTTCGGTTGATTCTTCAATGGTTTCATTGTTAGTGTTTGAATTTCTCTTCAGGAGGATGACTTGGGTACCACTTCCCTCGGGATCCTGTATTTGTCCTTCACATTCTTCTCCGTCGTTGCTTCTCTGGTGGTCCGAGTGCTCGGCTCCAAGAACGCTTTACTTATTGGGACCACTGGCTATGTCCTCTATGTGGCTGCCAACTTGAAACCAAATTGGTAACTAACCAAATTGTCTATCTTGTTTTTTATTTTTCATAAACTTTGCTGCTCACATAACATAACTACTATGTATGACGGATTTAATATGGATAACATGTGTTTTTCGTTCTTCAATATTTGGTCAAACTTGATCTTAGTTTCTGTATTTTAAAATCGATAAATTTCGTTATTGCATTTTTTAAATACGGTGGGATTTAGTCTTTGATGCCACAGGATTGACATGTGGCGTACATGTGACTGTCATGTGTCCGTTGTTAGCCACATCAACAAATAATGCAAACTGACTTGGGATTTTTAGAAATGTAAGGATCAAAGGATCAAATTCATTGGTTTTAAAATACTGAGACTAAAACCATGTTTAATTGAAAATAAAAGGACCCAAGACACATTTTACTAATTTAATATTATATGATGCTAACTTCAGGCTTCATAGTTGGTGTTGTGAACTTTTCATTTTCTTCCTTTTGCACTTCCTTGAGCAATAATGTCCCTCAAAGTTTTAGAGATGGAATTACATATTCTTGGCAAATAAGTATCATGAGAAAAGGAAAAACTAGTTATAAGGAAGGAGTGGTTCGTAAAGGGCATCTTACTAAGTAAGCAGCAGGGCAGACAAAAATCAGCATTCTTAAGTTGTTGCCATCTGGGTGGAATTGTTATTGAGTTTTGAGAGTAGCATAAGATCAGTTGAAGTTAAGAGCGTACATACTACGGTGCAACATATGCCGGCCCTACTATTTTATTTATGGAGAGTAAACTGAACTTTCAACATCTCACATGTATTTTACTTAGTTGTATTCTAGCATTCATGAACTTTAGTCTCCAAGGGATCAAGATCCAAATGATTGACAATTATGGGAAGTTGAGAACCAAAATCTACCTTAAACCTTTTCTTTTAAGGTTGGCCATCATTTATGGTTGTTGGCTTGTTGCTCATACATGTTCGTAGATATGCTCTTATATCTGAATTCCATTTCTGTTTTACTTTATGACTATGTTTGCTTTCATAGTACTAATTTATTATGCATATCCTTGACCATTGAGCAATTCTTCTTGTAGGTATACATTGGTTCCTGCTTCTGTGTATCTTGGGTTTTGTGCTTCCATAATATGGGTTGGAGAGGTATATGTAACAATGTCATGGTTTTATAGCTCATTCAAATTGTTATTAGTCACCTGCATCTTTACTAATTGTAGTTTGACCTGTCAGGGAACATATCTCACTTCTGCTGCACGCAGCCATTCTACAGATAACAACTTGCATGAAGGTGCAGTAATTGGTGACTTCAATGGGGAGTTCTGGGCTGTGTATGCACTCCATCAGGTGATCATATTATTTTTTACTCGGGATTGATCACTTTGTTGTTTTGTTTCCTTTTTTTTATAAAAGAAAACTTATTTAAAATTTGAAATTGATTGAGAAATACCTGTTTTGCAGTTTATTGGAAATCTAATTACATTCGCTCTACTGAGTGATGATCAGCAGGTATGTGGTGGTTAATCTTTCACATTTTGCAAAATTTCTTTAGATTGTTTGTTTTGACTTTCAGTTCATGATATTGCTCAAGCTTACCCCTACCTTGTTAGCTATTAAGAATAAAGAATTGCCACTTGCAATTTATCTTCAGTAAAAAGAAAAAACTTCAACTAACTTTACGATTGATGGAACCCTTGGTCCAAATTGTTGAATTGAAGATTCAAAATAGAATTAACTTTTCTGTTAAAGAAGTTCTTAACTTGTGATATACCTCTATTTATCCATGAAAAATACTAGTAATACACTTTTTAACACACTTTCTCCTATTAGATAAAATTCATGCCCATTTCCTATTTGGTGTATCTCATTCCCAAACTAGTGAGACTGCATGAATTTTGACCAATAAAAGAGCATGTTACTGAGACTCCTCTTTATCTAATATTAGGCCTGTTTTGATTTTAAAACTAAGCAGTTATAATGGTTTTCCGAGAAGGTTCTTGGTGTTGACAATGTAATTTAGCATTTCCATGTTTTCTTTTTAATTTCCCTTTTTATGGTCGATTAATATATGGAAAGATTTTAATTTGTATGATATGCAAAAGATTTCAAGGAAACGTAAATATGAGCTCGGATTTCCTTGTACCTATCAACAAGAAATGCTCATCCACATACTAACAAGTTTTGAGTTCTATTTAAAATGTTCTACATATTCTCAGGATTTAATTTTGTTTCTCATCACTACAGGAGGGAAGTACCAGTGGCACCACAGTATTGTTTATTGTATTCCTTTTCATTATGACCTTTGGTGCAATACTAATGTGCTTCTTGCGCAAACGGAGTGTTAATAGCAAGGGACAACAGGAGCTTTCAGGTGCAGATGATGGTGCATGTGCGTCCTTGAAGTCTCTATCTAAATCACTTGCCAGTGCATTGTCTGATGTAAAGATGTTGTTGGTCATACCACTTATTGCATATTCAGGTCTACAACAAGCATTTGTGTGGTAATTTCTTATGAATTACAAGGCATTCATCTTGTGATCTTCTAATAATGATCGTACCTGATATCTCTTGTGCAATCTATTCTTATATACATTTTTACTGACCAAATTTTCAACGACGAACAGTACACTAAACAGAACAAGGAAAGCCCTTTCTGATTCCGCCACGCAAGTCTCACATTCGTTGATTTATCAAATATCTTGTTTGTTAACGAATTACATTTTTGTAGGGCCGAGTTCACCAAGTACGTTGTGACTCCTGCAATTGGTATTTCCGGTGTGGGTAGTTCAATGGCAGCGTATGGGGCTTTTGATGGAATAGTAAGTACTGGAATGATGAATTATATTTCCTTCATTGGTGGTTGTTTAAAATTAACTTTGATCATATGATGCTAACGAGCATCTGTTTCTTCCTCATTTATTTATTTACTTATTTATATTTTGAAATGTCTTGAGCAACTGATGCTAATATCTAGACAAGGAAACTGCAATGTTCTACATTTTTTGGGTGGTGGTTCTAGCATGTAGAACCCCTTGCCACATGAAATACGTTCTAATGGGATCTATTTTATTTTCTTAACTTCTATGAATTTGTCAGTGTTCTCTGCTTGCTGGTCGTCTCACCTCTGGTCTCAAGTCTATTACAACAATAGTCTTTGTTGGAGTTTTTGCCCAGGCAGTCGTATTAGTCTTGCTTCTGCTAGATTTCAGGTCAGCAGTAATTAATTTTGCTTGAATGAAGTTGATATTATTTAATTTATTTCCCCCATGTAATTTTATCTCTTCTATTTCTTTGCCACTCCTGATGCAGCACAAGTGGCGGATTGCTTGGTACTGTTTACATACTCTTTTTGGCTGGTTTATTGGGCATTGGTGATGGAGTTTTAATGACGCAACTTAATGCATTGATTGGAATACTATTTAAGCATGACACGGTATGCAAATGATGTCCTATTAACATGTTTACCTTGCTTCTCCATTGCTGTTTTGTTTGAGTTATTTTCCTTGTCCATTAAGTCTCTAAGCTGCTGATTGCCATATATTTGATGCACATCTCGGACATCCCCCGGTTATTTTTCTCGCACTGCGCATGCTTTTTGCTTGATTCTTTTTCTTTATCACCTATTTTCCCAGTAGCTCTGATACTTTTTTTTGTTGAGCTTTTACTTATTAGGTCCTGTTTTTGAATAAACTTCTCTATAAATTGAGCTTCTCCTGTAATCTTTTATCTAACTTTAGCAAAAGTTAAAGTATATAAGTTGATTTTATCTTATGGAAGAAGGTTAATTCAATTTACTTTATTATTTTTTTCTTTAATAAATACTCATGGAGAAATTTATTCAAATGTGGCCGTAGTTTAAGTTGCTTTCCGGTGCAGGAAGGGGCTTTTGCTCAGCTAAAGATATGGCAATGCGCTACAATTGCTATCGTGTTCTTTTTTGCCCCGCTCATCTCGTTCAAAGCTGTGCTTGTGATAATGCTTGCTCTTCTTTGCTTCTCATTCTGCATTTTCCTATTGCTTGCTCTGAAGGTGGGGAGGGCATCATCACCCTCCACCAGTCAGCAAATTTAAAGCTGCTTCAACTGTAAACATTGTAGATTTTTGTACACACATTCTCAGTATGTCTTCTCGCGCGTAACACGTCCAATCTGGACTGTCTTTATTTTGTGGTGAAATTTCCTTCGGTTGAATGAGCTGTATAAATTATGACAATCAGTGTGTTTGGTAACGCATTTGTTACCGCTGCCTGGACGTGGTTCCGCGAAGCAATTTATAGTTGCTTTTGCATTGTTTTTTATGTGAATTTCTCCTAAACATGGATCCCAAGCTCACGTGTCATGTGGCCACATATAGTTATTCGCTAAATTGTAATTGCTAGAAACACGCAAAGGGAAAAACACGGGTTGTACCAGCAAAACTATGACATGCTCAAAATTCAGACAAATATTTTTGTAGGCTTTCAAGGCTGTCTCAGATTAATATATGTAGATATGACTTGGGTTCGACTCAGATTTTTAGACAATACATAAATTCTACTAGAAATTCTCATTGAGATTGCTCGTCTTCCTGTAAGGACGTGCCTTGTCTTTATCTAATTTTTTCCCGCTACCAAAAAAAATAATATATTTCTTCCATTCCATTTTAATTGCCTTTCTTAAATTTTTTTATTCAGATTAAGAAAACTTATTTAATAGATGATAAATAATAATAATTTTATTAAATTAATCTTAATTTTAATTAATTTTATTAAATACGATACAAGATAATAAAAATATTTAAAACATATATTAAGAATATAAATAAAAATAACTAATGCTATATTAAAATTTTAATTATTTTAGATTTTTTTAAAAATTTTATACGATAATCAAAATGAGACGGAAGAAGTATTTATAAATTGTATAGGCTAAAAAAAGAACGTCTTGAATAATACGTGAGAAATTAAAGAATGAATTATTAATAATTATTAAAAAGTTAATTTAATCCCTTAATTTTTAAAATTAATATGGTGTTATGCTTTTCATTCCATTATAAAAAATGTTTAGTCTTTTAAATGCGTTACTAAAAAAATGACATGTAATTATGATATAAGACAGTTCTATTAAAAAAGAGTAAAATTATATTAATTTTAAAAAATAAATATATATATTGAACTAATTAAATAAATAAATAAAAAAGATGAATTAGTAAGTGAAGGAAAATGTAGAGATCCATTTTGACGTTTGTGAAATAGAGTGGGGAAAGCCAACTACCATGTTTCCTTCCACGTGTACAATGCTCTTAATTTTTAATGTTTTGTGGAAGTCACTCTCCGGTCTTTGGTCTCCGGTCTAAAGTGTAGACTAAACCGAACCCATAAGGAATGGCCTAATGGCTAATTCTATACCTCAAAACTTGGTCAGCACCCCCATCATAGGACTCTCTCAAGTCATGCTCCACTTGAATACTCATTGGTCCATGGCTTACTATTTTTCCATACCAAAATCACCAACATCCTCAAAAAAGTAATTATGATTAGGTAGTGCGGCACCAATTTCACTTCATTCCTGTCTTGTCTATAAAGACCCACCCACAATTTCAACAACCTCCTATTACGATCTTAGAGCTTCCCACGATGTCTTTTTTCTGGTTCTCTAACTTAGTCCGTCTGCACCTCACATGGCCAATACTAACCTATGGTGCCACGTGGATAACGCTATTAACGTTGACGGTGGCAGTGGCTTCTTTGTCACCGCAGGTGGCGTTTGTCTCTGCCATATCCCCCTCCTCTCAATTCTCTCAGAAGTGCGACTCTGGTGGGTCCATTAGAATGCCCTTGGATGTCCCAGGAGAAATCCTGTGTTTCCCTTCTCACATGTTCGTCAAGTCCAAGATTGATCTAATTGTTCCACCCATCTTTGCAGCCGTAATTGTAGCCGCTTCTGCTTGCTTGGTGCGAGCTGTGGGCTTGTGGGAGCATCATCCAACTCGTTGAGATGCAAATTAACTTGCTATTCCTTTTAGGACCAAAAAATTTGTTCAAGGGAGGTATGTCACCTTGGGAAGGATTACTTCCAAATTAACCAGCTTCATGATCATCCAAGACCATGTAATAGTTTTTCCTTTAAAAGAGCTTCTTCTTTTAAAGACCACCTCAAGTGGAGATTATGCTTCCCCAATTTACAAATAAGAAGCTAAGAATTTGAGCTAAACTCGTTGATTCCATTAACATGGAGTCATTTGTCTTTGTAAATCCATTCGACGACCGTGTCAGCTATGCTGTCTTTGTAATAGATTTCAGAATTATTCATTTGTCAGCGATCATGCTGAAATTGCCGTCCTCTGTTTATTTGTTTTTTTTTTTCCCTCTTTGGGCTATATGCTGTCATTTGGGTTCTTGTCTGGAGAGTTAGACCACCGGGGACAAACGTCATCTTATTTTTTGAGTTAAAATTAATATTTCATACAATAATACTAATAAATAATCCAAAAACAATAATGTAATTCGGTGACTGTTCTGTACGAATAAATTTGACAGAGATTACTGAATGAAATGAAATGCTAATTTTAATGAACTACAATTCCATTAAAAGAAGAAGAAGAAGAAGAAAATCAGATGTAGAATGAGCTGCGTGTATGGATTGGCGTTTCCTACTCACGTCTATCAAAGCTGCTTCTAATAATTTGACGTGAAACTGTGACTTCCGCACGTTCATGACGCAGCACCAAACGCACTACACAACGTTTGATGATGTATTTTACTACTATTTTTGTCTTTTGACTACTCCCTAGAAAGTACAAAATCCACGAGATCCTCAAAATCTATAATATATGTATATATATTATTTAAATAATTTTTTTAAAATATTTAATTCCTTTCTAAAATAAAAATAAGATAAACATTTTATACTATAACATTTAATCGAAACTCAATTATCATTTTAGATAATATATTATTAGTATTATTATTATTTATTTATTTATTTATATTAATGTTATTATTAATAAAATTATTGTTAGATAGAAAAAGTAATTTTTTATCTAAAATAAAAATATCTCATTTATGATAAATGTTAATTACTATTTTACTATTTAATGTTTATTATAATTTATTTTCAACATAAAATTTTATATTTTAAATTTATTATCATATCATTTATACGTATTATACATAAATTCTAATTTGGGTTATGTTTTTTAAAAAATAAATATTTTTAATTGAAATAATATATTTTTTCTATCATATATCAATTTTAATTCATTTTGAGAATTATGTCAATAAAAAATTAAATATTTTTTTAACTGAAGACAATGTACAATACTATTATAATTAATTAATATATTTTATTCTTTAATTA
>JAMLFT010005410.1:0-17619 GCA_026544285.1 Pachyrhizus erosus | reverse complement strand
ATTTCCTAAAAATCTGGAAACTTATTCAATAACAGAAAAGCTAATTTGTAGGATTTTAAACACATAATCCTAACAGTTTTCTCTAGCAGTCCCTCCATCACATCAGAGAAACTTATAAAGAACAATTATATGCAGGGGCAAGTGGCTACAAAGATATGATTCCTTAGGCAAGGGCTATCTAACCACTTGGAGAAGACACCCAATGATATTGATAGAGCAAAACGTGACCAATGGAAGAAAACATATGTACAATTAGTTGCTTTTCTGCGACAATCCATCGACCCTACACTCAAGTTTACTTTTGCACTTATCATGCCATTTGTAAGAAAGTCCAAGACTTATATTCAATTTAATAATGGCCAATTAATGCCTCTATGATGTAATTCACATAATTTGGCCACTCTCGAAATAACATATCATGATCTACATGGCCTTCATATTTGAGTAGAGCTCAGTATTGAAAAAGTCAAAACCTTGTAAAAGTGGTTAGTTTATGATAACAGAAATCACACTAATGTTGCATATGCAAATGTAGATTTGGCTGGATTTCCTAATGATCAATCATCAACCTCATAATATTGTGTTTTAATAGGAAGAGATCTTATTTCTTGAAAAAGCAATAGTCAAAGTGTTGTGGCTAGTTCTAATAAAGAAGTTGAATATTGAGTTATGGCCAATATTACATGTGAACTTATCTAGTTGAATCAACTCCTTAGTAAGCTCAAGTTTTGCCAGATTGAGCCAATGAAACTCATTTGTGATTTTATCTTTGAAAACAATCATTTAATTCAATCTTTCATAAATAGATTAAACACAAAAATAGATTGTCATTTTATCTATGAAAATATTATTTTTGGGGAAGTTACTATTTTATTTGTAAACTGTAATGATCAATTAGTAGACATCTTTATTAAGTATCTCAAATGAATGAGAATTTTCTATTTATCAAGCTGGATGTATATGATTTACATGCTCCAATTAAATTTAAGGGAAGTGTTAAGATATGATTGTTGTAATTTCTTCTATTATTATTCTACACAGATTTTATTTATATTCATATATCAAGAAAGTATTCTCATCCTTATAAATAAGGAATTCAGTTATTAATTTGATTGAAATTCAGTATTATAAATATACTAGTAGTGAGTCAACTCACTGGATTAAGTTATTGGTGTGGAGACAGGGTGTCTTCATAAGAATCAAACATGAAAGCTAAGTTAATTGGTCAAGTTACTTGAAGAGAGAAATGTTTTAGGTGTAAGTGGATCTTTAAGAAGAAGATGAGAATCTCATGTGTTGAAGTAATAAAATACAAGGCTAGTTTAGTTGCAAAAGGCTACCGTTAGAAAAAAATGTGTTTATTATAATGAGATCTTTTCATCAGATGTGAGACACACCTATATCAAATTTGGAGCTTGAAGAGTTAGACACTTAGAAGTGAAAGTGACTTTCTACATGGAAATCTTAAAGAAGATATCTTCATGAGACAACAAGAAGGATTTGTGGTTCAAGGAAAATGAAGATCATGTTTGTCAATTATAGAAGTTATTGACAACTTCATGATCAATCAATGATTTAGTAAAAGTTCTTATAGTTGTTGTGTATATCATAAAAAGGTGGAGAATGATTCATTGATTTGTCTACTTTAGTATGGCTAACAAGCTCATCGCAACTAAAAAATGGTTTGTTATAGAAACTAAAAGCTCTTCTTAGTTGAGAGTTCGACATAAAAGACATGGTGCAACCAAGAAGATTTTAAGTATGGAGATTTTTACAAATACCATTCTTAGGAGAAACTTTTCTTATCACAAAAAGAGTACATTTAGGAGATTTTATCATATTTTGGAACGGACAAAGCGAAACCATACTGATAAAATAATCTAACATATAGGAAAATTCCTAATGTACAATTAATTCCTAAATAATAATTTTGAATTGCGACATGTAGAATACAAAAGGATAAATACATTTGATTCATTGAGTGAGGACAGACAATACTTTTTTTTTGTGTATGATTTTTTGTGACATTTCAATGGAACAACACTACAAAATGTAAAGAAATAGGAGTATTTCTTTATGTTAAAACTAATAAGACTCACTTACTTATCATAATAAGTCCACACAAAGACCCACCACATCTTTATCTACTAATTAGTGTTTTGAAACATAATAATATTAAATCCAATTAATATTATATAAATGATCACATAATTAGACTAACAATATGCTCTAATATTTTACGTCAAATTAATTTAAGTATTAGGCAAAATGATACTGACTATGTTACTCCATATTAAATTAATACAACATTAAGTACTCCTTTAGTAGCAATTACTCGTGTATCTATGGCCATTACACCTCAGTTTCAATCAGATTTATAGTATATGTGTAGGGTTTCATATGCTAGTGCAGTTTGAATTATTATGTATACAATGGTGTCATCAAGGAGTATATATATACTCTTACACACACATATATATGTATATCTTTAAATCTTTCTCAATTTGAAAAAGATAATTTGACCAAAAAATATATAAATATTTTCTGAAAAAATACAATTTTTTTAAATAATGTAAAAATATTAATACGTAAATGAACATGAGAAAATTTCTGAAGGTTACATGAATTAATAATATTTAATAAGAAATATTTTTCATGCATAACAAATTAATCTACATTATATTGTATAATTAATTAATAAGATATATATTTTTTTAAGAAAATATAAGATTTATATTTTATAAATAATGAATTATTAAAATACACAAATACCATAAATTTAGATGAAAAAGTTAAAATGACAAAAGTTACTCGTTCATTTCTATATTCTATAAATATTTTTTAAATAAAATTTATAATAAGTATATTTTTTAATTATGCTAAAATTCCAATAGAATTGAGAACCTTTCCATATTTATTATTATATTTATCAATTTCTAAAATTAATTTATATATTAAATTTGGATCTTTAAAATTTTATGGAGTATAATATATTTATCATTAAAATAATTAAATTAATCATAAAATGCACAATATTTTTTATTAATTTTTTAAAAATATCTCATTTTAATTTTAAAGTTATGCATGTTCAAAATTAGTAATAAAATTATATTTATTTTAATTTAAAAAAATTTAATTGACAATTATACTTTAGCAAATTTAAATTTTTTTTAATGACTTTATGGACATGATAATATTTTGTTATAAATTGGCCTAATTAAAAATTAAAAAATTATACTTTTTAAAAATGTATTCCCTAACATGATAATAATAAGTCAATAACTTATCCTAATTTTTTTGTAATTTTTTATTGACATATTAAAAATTGCACAATATTACATTTTCAATATATTTAATAAATTAACCTTTAAATTAATAATATTTAATAATTTGTTTGAAATTATTATGATTAAAAACTTAATTTTTTTACTTCACAATTTATCTTTTTTATTATGACATGACAAATAACAAATTTATTTAAATGTATATTTAAAACACTATCATATGAAGGTACATTATTAGGAAAAAATTAGATTAATGAAATGCATCAAAGTATATATCAACAAAATATTGATAGACTTCTTTTAACTTCATATTGTAATTTCAGAAATCCTAAAAATGATAATTATCATAATCATGTTCGTAGCATAAAAATAAATTCTCATGATATATTAAAATCTCATATTAATACTAAAGAAAAAATCATAATAAAAATTGTTTGATATTAAACTTTAAAAAAATAATAGAACAATAAATCCTAGATACATAATCCAAATCAACATAAAATCTAATTGAGTTGTCTTCTTTTAAATTATTTGCAGCACAAAAATGTGTCAATTAATTCTTAAGAATAATTTTTCCTACACTTCTCGAACGAACTTCACATACGAAAACTTGATATTCGTCATAAACAATAAACACAAATGTAGTATTCCAATAATTTATAATTAGCCTAACCATATTTGCAGACAAATTCTGCAATCAAAAATTTAAAATATAAGTTTTTTTTTTATAAATAGTAATATTAGAAAGAAAGAAAAAGGAGGAGACAACAACATTATAATGTTATTTTTTGTTGCATTAATTATTCAAATGGACAACTCATGATTTCATCTTATTTGTATACAATTTACATTAATTGTGATCAACTTATTTTTTAATGGCTGACAAAAGTGATTTAAAAGTGAAAAAAATTCTGAAAAAAGAAGAAAAATAACAATTAGAAATTTAGATGAAATAATGTTAATAGTAATATAAATTTAACAATTTTTTTATTATTTTGTTAAATTCTTACAAATTCAGGAGTTACATACATATAAATTTTTTTAATAATTTTTCTTTCTAAAGGAGATTTAGTGGTTATTATTTTCAAAATGCACAACATATAAAAAAGATTGAAATCATGATTTTCAAAAATAATATTTTAATGAAGAGAACAATTAAATAATTTTACTTTTTTAAATAAAAGAACTAAACATTATATTGAATTTTTAAATACAGTAATTATTAGGTTTTTCAAAATCATTTACATAAATTAAAGAGAAAATTGTATCAAATCATTAAGATATCTAATTATATATGATGAATTTAAAAAAAAAATTAATTAACAATTAATTAATACATAATTAAAAAATATCAGAATTTTAGAATTAAACAAATATATTGCACAAAATATAATGAGTAATTTATTAATTTATCC
The DNA here is from genome assembly GCA_026544285.1 of Pachyrhizus erosus. Classification (NCBI taxonomy): domain Eukaryota; kingdom Viridiplantae; phylum Streptophyta; class Magnoliopsida; order Fabales; family Fabaceae; genus Pachyrhizus; species Pachyrhizus erosus. The sequence continues at coordinate 12,920 of JAMLFT010005410.1, read as the reverse complement.
TTAAAATTAGCAGAAAAAATGACCAAATTAATCCAAACCCACATTTATATATATTAAAATTAAGATTTACTTGTGTTCTTGCATTAAATTAGAAAACCTAGAAACTAATTTTTTTATGATTTAATTTTAACTTAAATTCTTGTCTTCTGTAATTCAATTAATTATAAATCATTCTCGCGATTGCTAATTACCTTTCTATTCCTGAAAATGAGATTCAATGTCATACTATTTAATTATTTGACACACTTGTCAAAGTCTCATTACCTAATAAGCCTTAATACACTTGCCAAAGTCTCGTTACCTAGTAAACCATGCGGCCCATACCCAGAGTTTGGTCATATAATTGTATACTTTTGTTTTTATTTCAATATATTTAAAAACTAGAGTTTGTACCAGTTAAAATATCTAACCGAATTTAGCTAACACAACTATTTGACTATTTATGCCAGATTTAGCTCTGATCAAAAGAATATGTCAATTCCCTAACTCTATAGACGGAGGCAAAGGAAAAATAAGTCAAAATGGCACAGCAGATTATTTCATGCGTTGTATATTGGTTAAGATAAGAATATTAAAAGATATGATTGTTCAGTTTGGATCTGTGGGCGATGCTTATCCAATTCAGAAGCAGGGTTTTCCATGAAAATTACCATTATAATCAATTGAGAGTAAAAGCTAAATTATGTTTAGCTTTCAAACTAATTAATAATAACAAAATCAATCTGCACAAAAACCTAACCGCGGTTAGTCTTCCTAATACAATTTATCTGTTATTTTAATAAAAACTATTTATAATGTCAATTTTTGAGTTTTAGAGTCGTTAATTATGAAAGAATTTTAATATAATTGTCAAATCAAAGATTATAGAAATTAGTCTCACAATTATATATGTGATGGTATCTAAATAAAGGCAAACAATAACAAAAGAACTAAATAAAATTCTTTTTCCAATTTGTAATTAAGAAATTTATATCTACACTATAAACATTTCTCAACTATAAAAATTACTATTCATCATTCAAGTAAAATTTCCTTATATACCCAACTCTCTTCAGTTTTCACATCTCTTTGTTTAAATTCTCCGTATACTCACCCACCTTTCTCCTCTTTTATTTTTATATCGTAAGTATTTGATATTTAGATAAAAACATTTTGATCATTTTAAATATATCAAGAATTTTTCCTTGAGATAACACTATTAATAAAATATACAATATCCCCATACAATTAAATTAAAAAGTATTTGTATAAATATTGTTTGAACTTAGGTATATGAATTAGTTAAAAATATTATCAAAATTTAATATTTTTATATCAGTATAGAGATAATTTTCATACATATTGAATTAATTATATTTTAAAAATAATTAAATGTTGTATATGTTATTTATTATGAGTAGAGCTGGATAAATGGATGAAGGTTTGTGAACCCGCAATCCATGCGGGTATGAGTTTTAAAATTTGAAACCCGTTTAAAATGCAGGTTATTTTATCCATATCGTTTAACTACGAGCTAAACAAACTTATTTGCGAGCTTCGCGGACTTACTTGTAAGCTTTTTAATGATATGTTAAAAAAATGTTAAGGAGAAAAAAGAAATAAAATGTTGATCATCAATTTATATGGTTAGTTATATTGCTCACATTTTATTTAATTATATTATGAATATACTAAGATAATTAAAAATTTATTTTGATTAAAAAATATTTTATATTTAATTTAAATTTTAATATTTTTTTTTTAAAAATTAATACGGGTCGGGGCTTGTCCATTTATCTTTGAGCTATGTGAGACGGACACGGGTAGTTAAAATTGGAATCCGTTTAAATTGTAGGTGAACTGAACGGGTCTAAACGGGTACTAGCAGACTACCCGTTTATCCACATCTAATTATGAGTGTGTTTGGTAAGACATATGAGAAGCTTATAAGCTCCTTTAGTTAACTTATAAACTAGTCTGATTAAATAAATTTTATTTGACACACAAGTTTATTTGAATAATTTATAACTTATTTTCATAAATTACTTCAAATAACTTATAAAAATAAGTTAGCTTATTAGCTACTAGTTTTTTTCTTTTTTTATTTTTATTCTCATTAATTTACTTGAGATTTTTTTTATCCCTTTTAATTAAATAATTAATTATTTAGATAGTTTTTAAGATATAGGCTATTTATAATATTTTCATTGAAAATAAAATCCTGTATATGTGTGTGTGAATTTTATAAATAAATATACAAAAAAAAAACTCTGTGTGTGTGTGTTCGTGTGGGTGCATGCGTGGGTGTGCGTGCGTGTGTACATGGGTGTGGGTGTGTGCGTGCGTGTGTGTGAGTGGGTAGGTGTGTGTGTGCGTGCGTGTGTGTCTCTGTGTGTATATGTGTGTTGTCTGTGTCTGTGTGTGTATGTGTGTTTGTGTATCTTTGTGTATGTGTATATTTGTGTATGTGATTGAAACTTTCAATCCAACACTAGATTTTCAAATAAAACTATGTAATTGAAAGTTATTGAATGATATAACGGTTGATATGAGTTACATTAGTGTTATATTATCTCTTCTTGTGTATATGTATGTATGTATTGATATATAATTTATGAGAATAATTATACAAAAATATATATAATAAAACTAATTTAAATATGGAAGCTTTCATTGTGTGTTTATAGGTACATAGTGTAGAAACATTATATAAATGTTATTAATAGTTTTAAATTACTTAGAAAAGGCAAGGATTTTCTTTAAACAAAAACAAGGATTAAATTTTTTTGTATTTTTAATATAATAAATAATTTATTAAATATAATTTCTTTATTTTAATTAAATGTCATGTGTTTATTGGAATGCAATAATTAAACTAATTTAAATATGGAAAACTTTATCGTGTGCTTATTAATACATAGAATAAAAAAATTAAAAACATGTTATTATATGTTTTCAATTACTTAAATAAAGCAAGGGTTGAATTATTTTTGTATTATTAATATGATAAATATTAATATAATTTTTTATTTTATTAATTTATTATGATATGTTTATTGGAACGTGATACAAAAATTCTTTAAATACTACTCAAATAAATTAACATGTGTATTTACATTACAAATTTACTAAACAAAATGGTCATGATCCACCAAAAAGACAAAGCTTTTCTTATAAAAAAATTTAGAAACGTCTATAAAAAAAAATTCATGTATTTTTTATTAACGAGTTTAAATTCTCAATGGTGGTTTTTTTAGTTTTTTTTTAAAGCAAAAAATCATATTATTTTATATTATTATAATTATTTAGTTGGAAAATATTATATTTATATACAAACATGAACATTATATTTATATACAAACATCATGATTCAATTTATATGGAGATAAAAGTTTTACATGAATTGATTTTATATCGAGTGGAACTTTAAAATATGGAAACTTTACACAAAAATATGTTAAAGTGTGACTAAAATAATTAAAAATATTATATATTAAATAAATATAGAAATGTGCTAAATCTCATTCAATTATAAAATTTATCATTCAATTACTGTATATATAATTTAATCATGATAAGTAATATTATTTTATGATCATACTGTTAAAAAATAAACTAAGATATATTATTCTTATATCATTTTGATATTAAAGAATAAAATAATAACAAGAAAATTTTATGTAATATTTACTTATAATATAATAATTTATATTTTTATAATAACATAAAAATATTTTATTAAATTAATACTCAAAACAATATTTTGTTATAATTATTCCATTACAAACCATATAAAAGTATAATGTTATTTTATAATTTATTTTACAACCAATTAATTATTATATTTTTATTGTTATATATAGCATAATATTTTTGTCACCATGTTATTGATGAAAAATAACTACTAATTTTAATGATATTTAATCTCCATAAAAAAAATCTAACTAACCACTTTTTTTTGTGAATCTTAACTATTCACATTTAATGAGATTCTCTTCATCACAATTTTCATAAATAAGGCCTGAACCAAGGACTTTGTTTAAAAAATTTGAACATGTTGGTTATATATACAATATACACTTAGAGTGTGTATTACGAATTGATAAATATCTGTAATTAAATATAATTTTCTTAATTATATAGGTTTAATTACTTATTTAATTTATATATATATATATAAACTTTCACTTTTAATATTCATACTTAAAAACATCCTCTTTTCCTTACAAATATCACTTTTAATCTTTTAGTCCTCATTGTAAAACTAAAAAGGATTAAAATGATTTATATAGTGACTAAAAGAGATCAAAAGTGATATATATAGACTAAGTAAATGTTTGTAAGTATAAAAATTAAAAGAAGAAGTTTTTGTAACTATAAAGATTAATTAAACATATTATACATAAAGAGATGATGAATCAAATGACATAAATGTAACTTACATTAGTTATTCCATCAATCAATTATTTTTAAATGTAATATTTTTTTTTAAAAATTCATCATTGGTTTAAAGTTCTTTATATATATGATATCTTTCAAATTTTATATTAATCATGGATCATTTAATACTTCATTTATATAATTTAAAATCAACGTAATATGTATTTTTTAAAATGTATTAAAATATGAATCATTTAATCATATTCTTATTGATATTTAATTTTCATAAATTTTAACATAAATAATTAAGATAATATATAATTATATTTTAATAGTTAGATTAATCAAATTAACATATTATATAAATTCATTAGTATCATTTGATCCATTTTCATAAATATATATATATATATATAAAACAAAATTTTGTCTCCAATTTGTATTTATTGCAATTAAATTTGATTCTTTATTTTAACCATAACTTATTCATTAATGACCATTTTTAAGAATATTATTATCTTTCCTTTCATTTTCCCTTATCGCAATTACTATATAAACACTTCTATATATCTCATATCTCAACCACTTTTCTTTTTAAACACAATTGTTTAAGAATTTACTCTGTTCCTATTATAAGACCAAAGTACCTAATTCACCAAATTAAAGAAAGTGGTTAGTTTGATTAATAACAATACATGTGTTTTAAACATTTGTTTTTCAAAACTATTCTTGTGATTAATATTTTTTTTTCTAATTGTTTGTTAGTATAATTAATTAGGAGTGTTTTATTTAAAAATAATTAATGTAAAGGACATTATAAATAAAAATAAACATCACTTTTACTTTAGTTCTTATAAATAGGAATGAAAACATTATTTCTTAGCTACTTATCTTTATGTACATTGTAAAAATATTTTTAATGATCCATTGGTTGCAAGAATTGAACTAAGAATGAAATTGTCTTAGAATAAGTTCTTAGACAAACCCTATGTTATGAACTATGACTCTCAAGATAAAAAGACCTTTATTTAATATATATCGATCTAATGTATCAATTAAATAATTCTCTAGAAAAGTGTAGAACCCCAAAAACTATTGAGACTCATTTACAGTATATCTCAAGATAAGATTCAAATATTTTATCTTAAACTTGACTTACTTAACAAGTTCCCCCTTTTAACATGAATACACATTATGAGAATGTAATCGCATTCAAGAGATAATATCCACTTAAAAACTTTTAAGCATTCTATACGCATTACATGCTTCTATACTATGGCATACTAAGTAGTCTAATAAGACAACATAGTCAATCATAATTGTTGATGTTGAGTAAAGTAACACACATCTTACAACTTTTTGCATCTCATACACAGACATGATTATTAATTAGTAATAACCCATTTAGATTGGTAACGACCATTAGTCCTAAGACAAACCGCTCACATATAAATACTATAACTCCTTCCATGCACAGGTATCGTATAACTTGATCTAAAACTGGAAACATTATATGCTTCACCATCTCATTCATCATGTTTCTCTATGTTTAGCCAACATTGGAGTAACAACCACCAAAAGAATCACGTAATATGAGTGTAGCTTTACTGTTGAGTTACATTATATGAAAAAAGAAGATATACGAGATAAAGAATATTTTTTCATCATTCAGTAACTCATTGAAATATTTTCAAATCTAGCTTTAATCCATGTTTCACACTAGACCAAAGGGGTCAAATATCATGGAATCTTTGATGGTCTGAACAAGCCAAACTGTGATGGAGTATTTGCAGAGACTCCAATGTTCAAGACAGTATTTGTTGTAGATGGTTAAGTGTATAAAAATCAAAGTGTATACCTGAGGCCGCAAGGGCCTATTTATATGGCTATCCTCTAAGACATAGTAACATTTCTTATATGATGAAGAGTGGAAGACATCTCAATTTATATATCGTGATCATGGTTTCAATGTTTTGCTATGCAATACTTGGACGAGACATAAAGTTGGTGGATATTAATTAAAAAATAAAACACCAAAATAATGTATCACATATTTCATCAGTATCACAAGCATGGACAATAAATATGTTCCTATTTGTGTAATAATGAACAACAAAGTTATAGGAATGGTACGCTATAATACTAAGTGTAATAAATTTATATGATATAGTATGGAGTAATAGCGAAAGCTTATGTGGTCATTGCCACTAAAATTGAGTGTTAAGGTATTATCTAATATCATTATTTATAAGGATTATTTTAAGAAAAGTAATATTATTTAACAAAATTTATTCTTAAAACACATAATTTGATATTGTTTATATAAGGAATATTGCATGAAAATTTGTTTAGAATAAAGAATGTTTTTTTTTTAAGTTCTTAAGAAGAGAAATTAACATAATGTAAACAAAATTAAATTAAACATTCATTTTAATCTCTTTAATATTAAAATAAATTTTTATATCGAGTGTTAAAATTTATTTAACCTTGTAAAATACAAAAAATTAAAATACACAACTAATTTAAGTAATTATGTATTATAAATATTTTAACAAATTTGAAATTTTGAGAAAGAGATGGAGGAAAGTATTTAAGAGAGATCAATAAGTTTTAATTTAAATTAGACACATCCTAAATACGTTTTGTGCAATGATTTTTTTGTTTTGACTTCTTTTTTCACGCACCAAATTGGACTCACTGTATATCAAAGATTGATCTCTTTCGAAAAAATAAATCTTATAAATGTACTTTTGTGTTTTGACTTTTGACACATTAGAAAGTATAATTTTGTATTATTATTTACAGTGACAAACTCAATTTAATGACAAAATAAACAGTCTTTAATCCAAAAGATTGCTCCCTTCCGATAAGGGAGCCAAAGTTCACTGTTTGCACACAAAAAATAGTGAATTTTTACTGTACTTTAAAAATAAAAAATTCTATCCCAAATATTACTTGACCAACATAAATAAATACATTATACAATAATGCAGGGGAAACATACTATAAATTAGTTAGGATAAATTAACTTGGTAATTATTCTTAATAAAGATTTCTTTCTCTTGCAAATTTTCCTTCTGTTAATTGCTGTTGTACAGAAAAGCATGACATATTGCCATGAGTCGGTGCCCAATCTCTCGATCTCAGGGCAATCGGTAGGTCCTATTAAATTCTAATAGGATAAATATTATTTATAAATAAAAGAGAGAAAATCGATAGACCATATAATCTATAATGTCATATGTTAATATAATAAATTATATAACTAAAAGAAAAAAAAAATGTGACATGCAATAAATGATGGATAAAAGAAATAAACACAAGGGTTGTGGTTATATAAAATATTATATGAATTGGTATATAAATAATACAACTCTTCTCATAAATCACAGATGACGTGATTCTTTATTTGATTTTTCTTTAAAGAAAATACTGATAACTAGATAAAGAATATTTCTGCTTTCTAAGAAACTTCAAATATACTGTTTGATACGTTTAGACAGATTGCATGCGTTCAACTACCAACCGACAATCATGCATGCTCTGCTAGACTAGCCAGCTTAGAGAACCATATTTGTGGCTATTCTTTCATTTACTTTCCCGTGAACAACGCATACCCATAGATATCTTTCTTTGCCACGTGCAAGCATTACCAAAGTTAATCGATTCCCAATATTATATTCCTATGGGCTTTAGATTATGGAATATTAATACATGGCTGTTTCTTCTCTAGGTTTAATCCGAACATTCTTATGATTACGAAAGAAACTTACCTTATCAATGAAAACAAGATATACATCATTAAACTCTCTTCTTCAGTGTTTACTAAAATTCCACAAATGATTTCACATAAAATCCACTAATGTACAAAGAATGCGTTGTAATGACAGTTTTTCTATTCTTTCATTTTGAAATATTAGGAGTTAGAAGGAATGAATGTTATTGTTTTATCATTTATATATATGTACAAATAAAATGACGCCAATGAATTTTAATTCTTATTTATTGGTACTTTTACTAAATAAAATAAAAAAATATTAATAGAGTAAAAAATTAATCAAATGTGGTTGTATTTATTCAAAAATAGAAATACATCTTGACTTTTAATTTTTATACGTAAATCTATAATCATTGATATTTTGAATCGAAAGTTATATATAATTAATTTAATTGGTTAACTATTTTAAATCGTTAAAAGATTGATTGAGAAGTACAACACACTTTTTTTAATATATTATTGTTTGAAATTTATTAGAAATTATAAAATGAATCGAATCTGACTTCTAACATTTTTTTTATTCAATTTCACTTACATAATTTTGTCGTTTTCAGAAATTTAATTAAGAAATGAGAGAAAGTACACAGCACCGCTCAAAATTGATTTAATTTGAAAGCGCAAGATTCTATACCCATGAGAAGGTTTGTGATGGAGGATAAAATAAAAGATTACGCAAGTGATTAAATTAACCAAGGTCACACGTGATGCTAAAATAAAATGGAGGAAGCAGCAAGCTAATTATCCAAAGTCCAAGATTCCAATGGCATATGCGTGTTCACACGCACTTGCCTAGCTATCCCAAAGATGCTCCATCGTCCCCCATTTCACACACGTACCAATAATAGACCGAATCAAGTAACCTTAGTTCATCTGGGTCCTACACGGCATATATAACTAAAACCATATAATTAAATTAAATTAAATTAATTGGGTCAACAAAGCTTACCCCTTCAGCTGCCATTAACATAAACATGACCAGATCTATCTGCCACATGTACCAAGAATTAATCCAATTTACACCTATTGCCTATTACCCACCTCTCTTACATCACCCTTATAAATATCAAAACCTCCCCACCTCACAAATCTCTCTCATCGTTCCTTTTTACACACTTTAACATATAGAAATTCAGCTAGAAAGCTAGCTAGCTAGCTAGATATTTACAATAGTAGATATACATACACATAGATAGATGGGAAACTGTTGTGCCACGGAGTCATCTATGGATTGGGGTGGTGATGATTGGGATTCTTTATCGTCTAAGAGAAGGATGAGTTCGTGGAAGGTGTTTGATGAAGTTCATGGGGTGAGTCTGGGGAACGCGGAGAAGGAGAAGCTCTTAGGTGAGCTGAGAGCTTCTTCTGATGCCAATGGGAAAGTGAAGATAAAGATCTCAAAGAAGGAGCTGGAAAAGTTGTTGGGAGGGAAAGAGAATAATAAGCAAGGTGAAGGACACGGACATGCTTCTGCAGAACAAGTTCTGGCTAGATTGATACACGCTAGAGATCATGCGAGTCACGATGTTCATCATAGGCCATGGAGGCCCGTGCTTCAGAGTATACCTGAGGTTAATTAAGGGAATGAGAATGAGATCAAAGGTGTATAGTGTATAGGTTGAGAAAGGTTTACGTTGGGTGTACTTAGCTTGTACTAAATCCAACTAAGTTACGTACCCAGGATTTTTTTATTTGTTTTCCATGTTTTCAGCTTCTATTTTTCTTGTAAGGTTGGGAATGTGTCATTTGTATATTCGTCATTCTGCGAGTGAAACCTCAAAACTAGTGAGCTTCTTGTGTAAAACTAGATAGAAAATCCAAGTTACTGTTTTATATATATTACAGTTTATATATGGAATGTGTGTATATGATTTCAGAATTAAAATCTCTAATGTAAATAGAAAGGATTTAGTTAGGAAAAAACATCTACTAAATGTGATCGGTAAAGTCGTTTAACCAATATTCATTATTGAGAAAGACGAGACACCAAAATTATCCAAAATATATATGAATTCAGAATAAAAAAAATGTATATGTGACTTCAGTTGGGATTTTTACTGACTCCTAATCACACTCTAGAGGAAGAAGAGACCAAATCAAACAAGTTTCGTGTACTGTATCGTTATTCATCAACCATGACGCGAACAAACATGTCCAGAAGATATATATTATCTGATTGTCTTTTTCTTTGTTTGTTGCGTGGTGTACTTATTTATTCTTTTCTTGTTTCCAATTTGAAGGTCGACAGTAATTGTCCTTTTGCTTTTCATTTTCCTTTTTTATTTTCAATTTATTTTTCAATACAACTAAACGGTGATAAATTTCAGGATTGTTCATATAAAACGTGGTGAAAAGTGAAAACTAAATTTAAATTTTTTAGCATACCGTAAAAAGCTTATATATATATTTAAAGATCTAAGCACTTCTTAGTTATGCTAGCTGACTAATCATTGAACTGAAATATGATTGACGACGAGACGAAAAAACATGCAGACTTAAATATGCTTGGGTTAGGGGTTGAATTAAGACAAATCGAACACAAATAACTAATGCTTGAAATTAATATTAGTTTCAATTGCCAACACACACACGACAAAGTGAAAACTTCCAATTTAATCTACACACATTTCAACTGTATGTTATTGTTATAACATTGCGAAATTGATTATATATATATATATATAAATACACACACACTACAAAGTATAAAGATTAAATGTAAAATTGATAATAATACTTCTAATACCTACACATAAATGATTTTTTTTATGTTGGTATTTACTCTTCGTTTTAGTATTACAATAACAATCGATCAAAACTGAAATAAAAATAATTATATGTATAAGATAGGAACTAACTTCATTTTTTAATAAAAAAAATTAATTAAAAACGAATATCACATGTGAGAGTTAAAATTATTATTTTTTTTGTTTCATAATAAATGTTATCTTAAAGAAAAAAAATTTGTTTTAACATAAGTATCATTTTTAGATTTTTAATAATATTAATTATATTTTTTCATTTATACTTCTAATAAAAATAATGATGTGTAATAAAAGTTATAAATGAATTAATAATAATAAAAATAAATTTATAAAATTTTTATTTTTACTTTTATTTATTAACTTTTTTAATCTATATAAAATAAAAGAATTTAAGATAACACTTATTTTGAAATCGGGAAAATATATTTTATGCAAGATAAACATTCAACTCGGCCCAAATAAAGTTGACTTTGAGCTGACTTTTTAAGTTTTTTGGTTTGAAATATTAATAATGGGTTAAAACAAAGGTATTAATAAGTCGTCAATTTGGGAATTGCAGTAGCGCTCTGCGTAAGGCCAAGGCGTTCATGTTGAGACCGAATTGGAGTGTGCTCAGTTGGGCCCAGCAATTACGGGCTGCGGGCATTATGTAAATACAATGAGCTTAATGAATTTCTGTGGGCCTTCTCTTATTATGACAGGAAATAACTTTTTATGACCCATTTATTCTATGGGTGTTTCTTCGCTTCCCTTGTGCTATTGACACTATCCTTTATATTTTTTTTAAATTTTTTATTTTAAATATACCCTTAAGAATAAAAAAAACTTTAACATTATGGCTGGTCTTGGACCTTGCTTGGGATGCGACAGTCTAGGTAGGACCCACGGTTAAAAGAACCTAATTCTTTTTAAAAAAATTATATAATTGTATAATGATTTTTTAATATTATTTTTTATAAATAAATTAAAATAACTATTTTATTTCATTTTTTTTATCAAATTAAAATATAACATGTAATAAAAAATATCACTTTGTTTATTTTTTTTGTATATAACATTCATATTGAATAAATTTTAAAATTATTATGAGATATTATAATGAATTTATAATAATAAAGTTAAAATATTTTTTTATAATGTAAAAAATAATTTTTAAATTTCGATAAAACTTAATAAGATAAAATAAGTTTAAAAAAAATATAAATTCATATTTAAAACTTGATCTTGTCTTCTCTTCTATGAAAATGAAGTTAGAAGAGTAAAATCTATTTTAATGTCACATTTGTTTGGTATATAATATGTTATTTTTAATTAATAAAATATATAATTTTTAAGAATTAAATGATCATATATTAACAGTGAAAAATAAATTTACATAATCATTAAATCACAGATAATTATTGTTATAATTTGTAAAATAATTATTATAAATTTAATAAACTTATTATACATTATTGTTTATGATTAAATGATAATATAAAATAATTTTACACAGTTAATATATATCTTATTTGTTAGATAAAATAAATAAATAAACTAAAAAAATTTACTCAATTGAAATTTTAGCATATGCATCATATAAATAATTATATGTGTATAAATATAATTGTAATAAAAAAATACCCTATAGATATTATAATTAAAATTCATAACATATAAATTTTTTTCAAATACTTGAATTATATTTTCTTTTAATAAAATAATTTAAATTATGATGTAAGTATTTTTAAGTTTAAATTATTAGACAGTTAAAAAAAACATCAAGTGCGCAATTAAGCTAAAAGGATGATAATCTGAGATAATTGAAAGAGTGAAGTGAGAATTTTAATTGTCATGTTAGGAGTTATAATCTTTTATTTATATTAATTATATTATACAATAAAAGAGACTTAAAACAATTTAAGTTTTTAAATAAAATTTTAATTTTATAATAGTTATGTATTTAAATTTAATGATCTTAATTGTTTTTAATAGATAATTAAATTGCTGACATTAATTGTTTTTAATATATAATTTTTATA
>JAMLFT010005409.1:0-17619 GCA_026544285.1 Pachyrhizus erosus | reverse complement strand
ATAAAAAGTATATAATTCAAATATTATATTTTTTACATCTATACATTTAATATATTATATTTATAAAATATAATATATATAACTAATTACCTGTAATTTGATATTATTTAAATAATACACATAGATATAATTCTAATAAATTTATTAAGGTTAAAGTATCTTTTTGGTCCATTATGTTTTTGTATTTTTTTTTTATTTTATACTTTTATGTTTTAAATTTTTCAATTTTATTCTTTATATTTTTAAAGACACCTAATATAGTCATTTTTCTATAAAAAAAATAAAACTAAAATAGGTCTCCATAAAAATATAAAAGATGAAATTAAAAATTTTAAAACATAAGAGACTAAAATGAGAATTTTAAAATATAAAATATCAAAGAAAATATGAAAACTAAATGAACCAAATGATATTTTATCTTTTTTTAATAATTTTATTATTTTAAAATAAAACTAAAATATTAATAATATAAAAAAAATATTATCATATTTTCTTATTAATTACTTTAAAAAATATTTTTTATCTCGTCACAATACGTTGGTGTAAAGTATTTACCAATTTTATGGATGACTAATTTTTGTTAAGAAATTCAGCTAACCACCTTTAGTTGATCTTTTATGTTTTAAAATTTTTAATTTTATCCTTTATATTTTTTAATTCACATTTTAGCCCTTATCCTAATGAAAAAGATTAAAACAAGTCTCTTTAAAAATATAAAAGATAAAATTTTAAATTTTAAAACATAAAATATCAAAATAAAAAATATAAAAATATAATGAACCAAAAAGATATTTTAACATAAATTTAATAACTTCTTAATTACAATTAAGTAATATAAGTTATTATTACGTACAACCATTTCATATAAAATTACTTGACTTACAATTATTAATATATTATTAATTATTCCTAATTTAGACAATTATATTAAATATTTGATAATTATTTATTAAATTTATAAAAAATAACTATTTTCAGTATGTGGATATGTTTAACTTTTTTTTTCTTGAAGATTATAAGTGTCAATCACTTAGTTATTGACTTTACAAAATCTTTATTTTAGTCCTTGGTTTTACAAAATGCAGTCCATTTTAGTCATCTATTTCATTTCTTCTTGTTTCGTACCGAATATTTACCAGCCTTACAAATTAAAATTGATTTACTCGTTATTGTTTGTAGTAATGTAGTTCAGATTTTCTCGTTATCGGTTGTAGTAATATAGTTGGTGTTTGTCTTATTTAGATAATTTGTTCTATAAATACTTGTAAAAAGTAAAATAAATTAAAATTTTCTTATAAATTAAAATCACTTATACACTTTAGGTTTTGAAGAAAATAAGAGTGAAAACTTCTATAAAAGTTAAGTTCTAAAAGAAAACTCTTTAATTTTTTCCTCCTATAATCATTTTTGGAAAGAAAAAAATATCCAAACGTGTTTGGTTGGTGCATCACTTCCATTTTATCGGGATTTCTTTTATAAAAAAAATGCAGGAAGCGCACATTTCCCATTTGCATCAATAAATAATCAAGAATTTTAAGCAAAGGCATTAAGATGATTGCTTAAGATGCGTTTGGTATGCAAAAGCCAATTTTACAGTCCCTTGTTATCAAATGCTATCTTAGTAATAAATAACTCTACTTATGTTGGAATGGTGAACATTTTTGCTCAAATTGCAAATGGAAAAAGATAAGTTATAGTGACCAATCAGGTACTGCATTCGAGGAACCTAGATCCAATTCATTTGGATTGATGTTGAACCACACAAATAGGGTCCCCTTCCCCTACTCAATAAGAGGCACATGCTAAGAGACAGTACCGTGACCTTATTTATTTTATAACCGTGTGGAATATCACCACCACCTTTAACCTGCACCCATATGCATCAATTCTTTAGCAGAAAAGAAAGGGCAATTTCCCAAAGCTAGATCTGAAGGCAAAGAAGGGGGCATCACCAAGCACAATCTTATGAACGACATATTTACAAGAAATCTGTCAAATTATTAGGAAGTAAAAAAAAATTGACAGCAAATGGTACTTTTTGATGCTAACAATGGTGTTTTCCCTAGCACAATATTACTGAATTACTTATGGTAACTCTGACTTAAAGAAAAGTACTTTCAAGGCAAAGGTTCTTGTGAATCTCCCAAACGAGACAAATGGAGATATGCATCAGTCCCTGTGAATAAACAACCCATGACTGCATCAGAAAACTTGATTGTTGATTTTGAAGCAAGTAAATTGTAAAGAGGAGCAGTTTAGAGAAAGATAACAACAAACGAGCACTATAAAAATGTGATATACTAATCTATTAAGTTATACCAGTAAATCTTCAAAAAGATATAAAAGTAAGCTACTTCTAATATGGTAGCTCTTAATGTTTGGGGAATTGAAGTGCTGAGTAGGCTTTAGAAAATTCAAAAAACCAACCCAGAAAGTATAATCTTAAAAAGTTCTAATGTATAATGATTAACTTACACATGGGAGAAAATAATATATTCACTTTATTATACTTCAAAGAAAGCTGTAATTATTACTGTAGAAGATCAAATGGATCTCAGGGACATAAAAAGTAACCAGAAAATAAGGTTGACACAGCTTCATCATATCAACTGCAATTAGGTCACATATCTCAAAACTCCTATATGCTAAATTGAGAAGATACAAAAGGTTGTGACTCTTTTAGTGCCAAACTAGTAGAATTACAAAAACAAAAAAAGTGGAAGGAAGAAAAATATTGTAAATGTAGGGGAAAATAAGTAATTGCCTACTCACCATATCCTTCCATAGAGATTATTTGAAGATCACCTCCAAAATACCGAGCATATAGACGACTAATAGGAAGACCATATCCATATCCAGCCATAGTCACATTATCACCTATTCCAAGATCCGAATGCTCATCCAATGGGTTTCTGGCCGTACTATATAGATATGTAAAAATTTTTGACAAACCACTTCTTGGAATTCCACCTCCCTCATCTGAGACCTGCGATGCCATTTAAACCAACTGCTTAAACAAAGCATCTTGACAATAGCACTGAAAAAGCCAGAATAAAAAGGTAATTCAAAAAACTAACAATTGCACCTTAAATTTAACCAAGTACCTTTATGGTAACATCCTCTATTCCATCAGCAACTATTATTCTAATGGGAGGTGCAACTTTATCAGAATCCATAAAACGCTCTTGGACAGCACGCAGCGAGTTCTTAACCAACTCAAATACCATAAGATGCAAGTGAGCTGGAACATAGCTGATGCGGAAACATACAGAAATTATATATAGAAAGAGAATGGAAACAATTTCTTAACTAAAATTATAAATGCTATGAGATAACTGCTCCAGGCGTGGAAAATAACATGGAAGCTTGTGCGAAGAAAAGGGAAAAAAAAAAGAAAAGTGCAAGGAGCCAGACATATGCATTTAATAGTTATGAAAATGAATGATAACAAAACGAAAGCAAGTGAATTCACGGAAGTAAGGATAATATAACTTACGGAAAAGTAAAATTTGGATCTCCATAAATATGGACATCAGGGGCACTTCCATATTCACGACAACATATGCCACGTGCATCCTCACTGGCATTTCTTGCCACCTCCACAGGAGACATTTTTGTATGTATATAACCCACAACATGGGGAGGAGGATTGGGATTGTGCAACTCAACATGCTGCCCTGAATCCCACAAAAATGAACGCATACAATAAGGATACCGTTTAAACCTTCACTGCAAATATAGTAGCAAAAACACTGCTTAGTCTTGTAAGGCAGGCAGTGTTTTCTGAACTAACCGATAAGCATGCGGATTCCAATTCTTGACATGTAAAAGCGGTCGAGGAACTGATGAATCTCCACAAGATCTTCATAAACAATCTTTGGATCCATACCTTTCTTCAATTGCTGAACACCCAAGGCCATTGTGGGTACCACATTGTTGTGTCTCACTTTGATGGCCTTGATCATTTCAGTGAACTCTCTTTCATCATTCATATTTTTGATGTCAGGGAAGGCTCTGAGATCACGGAAAGAATCCACGTACCAATCCCTAACCTAAAATCATAAAAATGTAGCACAGAGATAAATAATGTTGCTTCTCTATAATGTTGCTAAAATTACAATAAAG
Organism: Pachyrhizus erosus; assembly: GCA_026544285.1. Classification (NCBI taxonomy): domain Eukaryota; kingdom Viridiplantae; phylum Streptophyta; class Magnoliopsida; order Fabales; family Fabaceae; genus Pachyrhizus; species Pachyrhizus erosus. Next base: position 13,494 of record JAMLFT010005409.1, on the reverse strand, counting down.
CACACATCATATCACAAATCACTCCAACAGGAACATAAACTTTATCTTGTTCTAAATCAGGAGATCAACCCCAAGCAGTTATGATAACAACCACTGTCAAGAATCGTTGAATATAATATCCGACAATGCTTTCCATTTTGATAGTCAAATCAAAAAACTGTTGGAGTAACAGAAATAAAAGGTGCACAGAAGAATGAGAATTAATGCTGTCTTAATATAGTGACTAAACCATAGACCTTTTGTAGCTAGCTAGGAGATAAATTGTTCAATATTAGATCTTAAAGCATAAATCAAAAACCAATCAGCCTAAAAGCTAAACTTTTCATTTAGTTGGTTCTTGACTAGATATTTGAACCTCTGAATAATTTGTTAGATGTTCCATTTTCATTCTTCTATATATAATTTCAGTATAGCATTGTTCACATTGTGATCCCTTTGTGCGAAGGGGTGTGCTAGAGGTATAAATAATTCCTAACCTCCACCAAATAGATTAAGCCTTCTGTTTACAAAATTTTAATTAAACAAATATAAATAAAATAGAACTTCACGTGCTTATATTCCAAGCCAACTCCAAAGATGGTTTGACACGGCAAGGTTATCCACAAATATAACACACCAGACAACTTAGACAGGAATCTCCATTATCTTCATAATGCTAATCACAAACTATATTTTATTAAAAAATTACCTTTTAAAAGTCAATTTCTTAAACCTCAATTAATGTTCAAGACTGCTGCAGCAAAGAAAAACCAACAAACAAAACACTAGAACAACTGTGAGACACATCCCAAAAAGCTCTCTTCCCCAAGAACAGGTAAGATCAAATAATCATAATTATCCATCGCCCAAAGCAAAGAAAAAAGAATCAAGGGCACCATAGATGGGAACAAAAAGACAACACAAAATTAACAACCACCCACAATTCTACACTTCAGTGTAAAAAGTGTACCTTCAAAACAGCAGGTTTTTGAGATAAACCATAGGGAAGATTCTCAAGCTCAATAGCTCTTCGGGCAATTCTAATGGCAAGCTCCTTGTGAAGAAACTGAGCAGAGATCAGCAAATTCTTGTTAGTGGGTTTGGACCCAAATTCCATCATGTACCTCAGACTCACCCCTGTCTGCTTCAAGCAACCCCATCTATTCACTTCCTCAATCAAGGACTTTGAGAATGACTCACATGCCTTTTTGGCAGCCATGGCAAGGTCCTGGTTCTGGAGCCAAGAACCCAGAAATCTGAGTGTGAATTGGGACACCAACCAGCATGCAACCCAAGCACACAATTCAAAAATGACATAGATAACAAAAAAAGAAAAATAAAAGTTGAAAAGTGCCACACCCCAATTGAGGAGAGAGAAAGCGACACACCCCCTTTTGTAGAGAGGGGGAAATTGAGGAGTGCTTACAGTGAAAGAAAACTGGGGTTAGAATTTAACCGGGGATTGGAGGGCAAAGTTTGGAACTTTTCATTTGCAAGTGGCGAATTTGCAGAAGCAGGTTACTGGGTCGTGTGATTACTGATTATTGGTGATTTTGAGTGGGGATGGGAAATGAGAATTGAGACCTCCCAACAATTATTTGATTGGGGGCTACATTCATGACACGTGTTAAGATAAGCTCTTGATTCGGGAAATTCAAATGTGATTGCTTGTCCATGCTATGGTTTTGGTCCCCCATGATAGTTCTTTTGCTTTCATCCTATTCAATATTCATCAACCATTGCTGTGGTTTCTTAAACTTAACTTCCCTTTCATTGCTTGAGATTGTATTTATTATAAGATAAAATAAGCCTACCTCAATTATGCATCATTGAGTTATTATATTTAACAAAAACAAGAAATTTTATAATAAAAAGAATATTTGAGATATTGGATTGGATTTTTCAAGTGAAATGGTTACTTTGTTACCATAGAATATAGATTTTTATTTTCTTTTTAAGTTATGGTTAACATAAATCACAAGCTTCGCATTTTAAAATATAAATACAGTTAAAATATTATTTTATTCTATTACATTTTTATATTTTTTATGTTTAAATTTTTTAATTTTGATCTTTTATGTATGTGAATAGATTTAAAATAATCTTTTTGTCCATTAATAATTATTTATGATATTAATTTTATTACATTATTTTACATCTTAAAATCGTTTAAAATTGTTTATCTTAAATTTTTCTTGAATTTATATATATTTTAAAAAATACTATTATTATTAATGATTTTTTTCTTATTTAAATATATGTCAATACAATCTTCCTCTTATTTAATTAAAAATATTTTAGTTTAAAAATAATTAATTCATAAAATATTATGAATTGTGTCTTATATAAAAGAACATATCATTTTAATAAAGTTGAGTCTTATAAATAGGAATAGAGGTAGTATTAAACAAAAATTGTCAAAAATTGTTATATTTCAAATCCAAATTCATACAAAAAAAAAAACACAAATTCAACAGTTTCACATCGCAAAATATCATTTACTCCACGTCACAAAACACAATACAAAATACTAACATTTTTCAACTTATAAAGTTTCCCAATGTTGCCAAACTCTCACTAAATAACCCACGATATGCAACATCAAGCCTCACTAGCTTCAATCTCTAGTGGGATTCTTTCATCAAGCTCATTAATAAAGATGGTAAAGTACTTACCATTTCTCCCATTGTTCTCTCTTTTGCATTGCCCCTTTTCTTTTCTTCCTCCTCCCTTTTCTCTTCTTTCCCTTCCTCACAACCCTTCCCTTTCCTCCTAAATATGGAGTTTGGAGTTTGTCCCTACACGCAAATGCAAGACTACTTGAAGAAGGAAATGTTGTCATCAAAGTTTGTGTAGACATTAAAGGTCATTGTCAAATTGGTCATGGCACATGCACAATTAAACAATGTTGATTGAAAAAGGTTTAGGAATTACTCTTATGAGAATAAATCTTATGGATGTGTTCAACAATGAAGAGGTGACAACGATAGCAATAATGGTGGAGGTTATGTTAAAGGATGGTGACGTTGAGTATTAGTATTGTCATTTTCTTCAATTGTGTTTCTTTGAAAGTTTCATGACAATAAAGTATTAATGTTGTTTGTGAATTTGGATTTGAAAAATAGCAATTTCTAGTTATTTTAACCACTAAAAAATTTTAATACGTTCAAACAAATAATTTTTTATAAATTTGAGGGAACAAAAAATTAATGCTAGAAAACATAATAAATAATTATAATAAAATTAATGTCACATTATTGTAAATGGATGAAAGGATTGAGTTCATTCACAAACATAAAATACCAAAATAGAGATTTTAAAACATAAAAAGTTAAAAGGAAAAAACACAAAAACATAATAGACCAAAATAATATTTTAGTCTATAAATATAACCCTATTATTGTTGAGATGTAATATAAAATTTAAATTTAATATGAAGGAATAGTTAAGAGTTAATTAAGTCTTTAATTCCTAAATTTGAGGTAAACTCATTTTTGTCTCTCAAATTAAAAAAGAAATCACTTTAGTTTCTTAAATTTCAAAAAATATATTTTTAGTTTTTAAAATCCGACAACATTAAGCTGAAAAAAGAAATCTAACATTATTAACAGAAATGATGACATAACACATAGAAATGGACACATGTCAAATGTTGATGATGTCTCATTATTGCCTTCCATCGTTTTTGTTAACGTCATTTAATTTAAAAAAAAAAAATTTAAGAGACTAAAATTATATTTTTTTAAGTTAAGAAACTAAAAATAAATTTCTCCAAATTTCAAAAACTAAAACACAATTAAAACAATAAATAAATTTTCTAAATTTAACATTAATTTTAATATATTGTTAATATAAATAATTTATATGATTAATTATTTAGAAAATATTTTAGAAACAACTTTTAAAATAATTATTAGATGAGTTAACCATTTTTTATTTTATAATAATTTATACTAAATAACAAGTTACTGTAAATATATTATAATTAAATTCTTTAAAATATTTATAAATTAGAGAATGTTGGTTTTTTTAAATAAAAAAAAAAAAAAAGGCTCTCTCGCTCATAAGTATAAAGCGAAACGAAATTAGTATTTCTTGTATAACTCTTGCATAAGAAACAGTTACGTCTTTTCTTTCTTGAGTGTGATACTATTTTTGTTTTTGAAAATTATGAAAATCTACATAAATTACCTACCTATAAAGGTTTTCGGTTTTTAGTAGAAGTTTTAGTACTCCACAAAATGCGCATCTCAATGTTTTAACTGTACAAAAGGAAAGGGTCTTTTAAAGAAGTTGTTGATTGCATAGTGTTTTACCCTATTTTGGACCGAGAAAATACATTTTTTTCAAAATTTGAAATGTTTTTTACTTAATTGAAGAAGAAAGTTAACTTCAAAAGTTTCTTTTTCCTTTTATTTTTATTTAATTTTAATTTTAATATTTTTTTTCCTTTTTTGCTCTTGGATCCACTAAACATTACCAATTTAAACAAATAGACTAATAATTTATTTCATTCAGAAAAGTAATACTAATTTATTCAAAAGGGATCGGTGTAATTTGTAGATATTATTGCATTTTGGCACTTATCTAGATTGGGTGGACATGTGGACCATGCCAGGACCATGGTGAGTTTATAGATTTTTTTTATTTTATTTTTTGTATAATTACTTGCTCAAGGAATTTACAAAGGAGAGGTTTTCAACTTTTTTAGCTAAGGAACACATCACCTTCACTTGGATAAACCAGCATTATTCCATGAATTAAAGTGCTGAATCCAGTGATTCAGTGTTACCTTGAGATGTGTTTATAATTTATTTTTTATTTTTATTTTAAAATAAAACATTTTGAAGATTTTTGTGAGTAATTTTTACAACCTCTAACCTTCTATTTAATTAGCGAAAAATATAGAAAATAATTAAAATTTAAAATTTTCTATTATTTAATTTAAAAATAAAATTCACGAACTAAACACTGAAAATTCAATTTTGAAGTTTCTAAAATTTTAATTTTTTTACTGACTTGTTTTTGTCTCACGTCTGAAGAACAAGAAAAAGACATATCTCCTTTATCTCTTTTTTATTAATTTTGAAATTAAAGAAAACAAATTGTCATCCATATATTATCTCTTTTAGCCATCTATCTTGACCTAAGTAGTACAAATACGATACGAATTTAAAAAATTATAGGATACACAATAGTTATAATATGATATATAAATTAATCTTTTTTTTGTTACATTGATATATAAATTAATCTAAAATTAACATAAAATAAAAATCTTAAATCATAACAGAAAATTCACATTTTAAAAATGAGAATAAGTGATTATAAACATAATAAATATAAAAATTAATCGTATTATTGTAATATTTTAATTAATATAAATATAAATTTTAAAAATAATAAAATATAAAATTATAAAAATATAATTAAAAGTATTTCAAATATTTATTCAATATTCAACATAAATATCTATTTGACTCGATGAACACACAAGTTACTGATTAAAAATGTCCCTGCTCTTAAATCTTGATTTACATTAACCATGTGGTAAATTGGAAGCATGTCATTTTGTGTATTATCTTGATTTTTTATTCTTTCAAAAAATGTCTTTATTTTTTTATTAAAATGTGTACAAGTTTTTCTTTTTTTATTTTATAATGATCGGGCACAAAAGCCCTATCATCCCAGGATAATGAAACACTGTATAGATATTACATGGAAATTAATTATGCTGCATGAGAATACTATATAGAAACCAATCACTTTTGAAAATAATTAACAAGATAAAAGTATACCGAGAATGATGAAAGGATTATTATTAATAATAATAATAATTTATCGACACCGTCATTGAAATACAAATAATACCATGAAACATATTAAAATAGAATACGATTTTTGCGATCTTTTAGCTGATAAAAAAAAAAACTCAATATCATACAATTATAAATATTGATTATTACGACATTACCTTTTGAAGATTTGTGCGGCCTATATAATAGACTCTTACAAATTGAACAATTCAAACGTTGCGACCTTAAATTTTTATTTTTATTTTTTATTACATTGAACATTAAATTCACAGTTTAATAATTTTTCATGAGGAATAATATCAATACTTATTTATTTTTATTCTTTTTTTTTTAAAGAATGGATCAATTAAATAAATAATGATTCTCTCTTCACACGCCTACTTTACTAGGATTTTGTCATCATAGAGTTTTGTTATGAGAAGTCTTCTCTTGTCTCCGAATGGACAGAATGAAGTAAAAATCAGAAATGTATCCCAAAATCGTTTTACTTTTCACTTTATTGCTAAGAAGGATATGGAACAAGTCCTAAAAGCATCTTCATGGAATTTTGATCAATAGTTGGTGGTCTTAACAGAGCTAAAGAAAATAGGAAATCCGAAGAATGTAAACCTCTTAAACTATTTGTTCTGAGTCCAAGTTCATTACCTACCATTTTCCTCAAGAACAAAGGTGGTGACAAAAATGATAGGGGAATCACTAGGCAATTTCATAACATAGGACAAAGGAGAAGGAAGTTGCTTTGGCAAATCTTTCTAAATTTGGATTTTGTTGAACGTTAACAAGCCTTTATGCAAAGGAATTAAGATACCGCTAGGGGAAAATACTACCTTGAAAATTTTTCTACAAATATGAATGCCTAGGTAACTTTTGCTATGGTTATAGGGGAATGGATCATATGCTAAAAGAATGTGATAGGCATGATGAGACAAATGATGTCGAGGAAAATTATATGTTTGGTCCATGGTTTAGAACATTTCCTATGAAGAACATAGTTCTCATAAGAAATAAAAGGGAAGTCCAACAAGGTAGTTTTAGAAAAAAATTTCTAACACAACAAATCAAAATCTTAAAGAAGTTACATTTCACTAGAGCAATTATTGAAGACATGATGAGGGCTCTTATAGAATGTCCAATCACTCACCAACCAAGGGACACCCTAACATCACATGTAGATAATCAATCTGAGGAACATGAAGATGGGACCAACTTGGGTAAAAGTGCCACAAATTCTTGTATTACAACTATATAGGAAAATCTCATGCAAACTCCACAAACACTCTCTTAGTCAAGTAATAAATATGATGAAAAGCAAGCATTAAAATAAGAAAGAACATAACTTTCAGGCCTACCGCACCAAAAAACAAAAAACGGAAGAAGGCAACTAGAAAGGCACATCATGAGAAAGCAATAAAGGAATCCCAAGGAAGGAAAAGGAGAGAATGTGAAAAGGTGTATGGGATGGACTGTGAGCCATATGAGTCTACTCCAACAAAGAAGGTGATGTCATCTTTAGTGATGAAGGTTACTTAGTAACCTCGTCGATCACTATGAAAATACTGAGTTGAAACTGTCATGAGCTTGGGAACCCACAAGTAGTGAGAGCTCTCATCTTCTAAAAGTCTCGACATAGTCTACCTAATGGAGACTAAAAAGTTTTGGTAAGGACTTGTATACTTTCAAGAATATGGTTGGCTTAAATAAGTTGTTTTATATATGTTGCACAGGTTAAGTAAGATGCAGAGTTGGGGGACTCGCCCTTTTATGGAGACAAAACATAGATATGAATATTCTTTCATAGTCACTGTACCATATACATTTCAAAATGAAAAAAATAACATGGATAGATGGTCAATTTGCATTGGTATCTATGGTTACCCTCAAGAAAACCAAAAGTTTTTAACCCTAGAGATCATAAAGAATTTGGCCCAACCTGTTGTTAAACCATCACTCAACTTTAGGGATTATAATTTGCTCCTTAGCCCACAAGACAAGGAGGGAGGAGGAGGCCCAAATTTCAAAACTATATGGTGCAAGAGAAACAAATGGACTTTTAATCGTAAAAGGTTGCATATTCATCAAGTTTTGGATAGAGTTTCTTTGGTCATTTGCTTAGAAGGTGCTACATAACAACCTTTAGCAGTCCAACACCCTCATATATGGACTCCACCAAGAAAAGGTGAAACTATTAAAATCAATGTAGATATTGCCTTTACATCAGATAGAGGAGCAGACATTAGACTCACATGTCAAGATTCTAGTGGTCAAACGTTAGTCTTAGCTACCGCAACCACTCAATATTGCTCAACCTTTAAAATTGTTGAGGCTTTATCTCTTAAATGGGTCATATGAACAATTATTAATATGTTCTTCAATCAAGTTGGGATGGAGACTGACTACCTTCAAATTTTCCAAGCATGGGGAAGAGATACATTTAGACTAAGATCCTACTTTGAAGGTATTATTGAGGAATGTAAAGCCCTTTATGGTCAATTTTTGAATTTTAAACTCCTTTTTTCTAAAGAGATCAAGAAATAGAGTAGTTGATGCTCTAACTAAACTAGCTTACAATACTTTATATTCTTATTGGATCGAGGATATACCCCAACAATTAATGAATTTCTTAAATGGTTCATTTCTTTTTTATATTCCTTGAGATTCTTAAATGGATCATTCATTTTCTCAATCAATGAATTTTCTATCTTCTTTATATATATAAAAAAAAATGAGTCAATTAATATAGATGTGATTCAAGTATTTAATTATCATATCACGCCCATAACATACCAAACTTTTTTTTATTAAAATATAAAGTCAATATTAATTGTAAAAATAAAAAATATAAAAAAATTTAAACATGTATCGTAACAAAAACTAAAGAATAGTAAAAAGTGTAAATCAATTTTTTCCTTAAAAATGTTAAGCATTATCACATGAATCCTTAAAACTAAATCAATTTTAAATAAATCCTTAAAATTGTTAATTTTTTCTAAGTTTTTTAAATTTAACTATTTAATATCATTTTAATTTCTAAACCTATATTAATATTATCACTTAATTCATTTATTACATCTAATTGCAATACCCAAATTTTTTTAAAATTTATTTAGTTTCATTGATTAAAGTGACAATGTCTAACAATTTTAAGGACAATTAGGTGATTTATTCAATAAAAAATACGTCGACAACATAAAAAAAATTAATATTATTGAACTAATAAAAAATTAATATATATAATATTTTTGTTGACTTAAAAAATAATTATCTTAAAAATTATTTTTGACATGATTTTTAATTAATTAATAATATAAAAATTATTACTACATAAAAAATTAGAAATTAAATCCATAAAAATTATATTTAATTATCATTGTTATTAAATCACTTCGATCATTTAAAAATGTGAAATATTTTTTTAAAAAAAATTATATTAAATGCCTCATCTATTTATTTAATAACTGTTTAACTTGTTTATTAGTTAATAATTAATACGATCCTTAACCACTAAAATTATCAATAAAACAAAAATTGATGTTCATAAGAAAAGAAACCCACCCTCATCATCCTATAAGTACCTAGAATATCTCAGCTAATTAAAATTAGTTCAAAAAGGTTGTAGCCTTGTGCTTGCTTTGTGGCTCATGATGCTCTCTCTGTCCCCTTCAATAGTTATTGCTTTTCCACCACATAAGGGATTTAATTTAAGGTGGCAAAGGCCAACACTTTACAAAGTCTATGAGTCTTATCCTGCAAAGTAACATCAAGAAGAGTTCACAATTCACAAACGTGAAGTCGATGTCCTTATAGCTGTGATCATTAGTCAAGCAAAAGAGACTAGTAGCAAGGTCCTAATCAAATTATTTTCTGTGAAATAGTAGACCTTCTTTTTCAATAAAGAAGAGTTATTGGATTTAATTTAATTAAAATATACTAAAAAGTTATGCTATCAATTAATTTTGGATAAATTTTTAACTTTTGTGATAATTATTTTAAAAGTATAATTAATTAAGTGAAATTTTTATATTAATAGTATATTAAAATTAACATCAATTAGATATTACCCATCTTTCCCCTATTTCAGTAATCCATGGAAGGGAATTGTATAATTTAATGAGATATAAACGACGGATTGAAAGGGATTTGTTGGGTGTAGACTTTGATCTAAAAGGTGTGGACTCATTTCAAATGGAGACTCCAAGTGGATTAAACCAATTATTTGCTAAATTTATGCAAGACGATGTGGTGTAGAAGAACTAAAGTTTGAATTATTGATAAAGGTGTCTATATTTTGTATTTAACTGTGTATTGAAAAAAAAATAAAAAAAATAATTATAGGACAGTAAGAAAAAATGATACCAACACTCTTTATGTTTAAATTCTCTGCAGTGATATTATCACTGCATAAAATCTTAGTCATTAAAATAGTTTATTTTATTTTCTAAAAATACTATAAATTTATGTTTAAAACTATTGATGAATGAAATGAATTCAATTTATTTTCTCATAGATTTCAATTGAGAGAATTTGTTTCCACATATTTTATAACCCTCTCTTTTGAATATATTTTTTAATAATTATAATTTATTAAAAAGCAAGAGTCTTACTCGTAATGTTATATTTTTAAAATAAATTTTAATTAAAAATTTAATAATTATGTATTAATAGTGTAAAAAAATTATACAATTATAAATCATTATTATTATAATTATTATAAAAATTAATAAAATTATTATATATGATTATCTATAATTTACACTATGAATACATAATTTTTTTTTCTCTTTAACTAATGGTAGATAATATGTTAGAAAAAAATATGTTAAAAGATATGTAATTAACAATCCTAACAAAATAATCGTCTCTATAAATTTACAACTCACAAATAATCTAAATAACTTTGGGATCATCAAATTTACCTCAAATAGAAAAACAAAATTTGTACAATTTACCGTAAGACTTGTTAAACACATGCACGTAAAAGTTATTAATAAGCACCTTCTATTTTTTGATAAGTGGGAAAAGAAAAAACAAAGAAAAAGAGAAGGGTACATAACCACCTTCTATGAATATTTATTTAAAAGAAAACTTTATTATTCCACTAATGATACTCCTTTTCTCAGCACCCACATTACATAACATCTGCAACATTCTCATTGTTGCCAATTCTCTTATGAAGTCGTATATTCCTCCACAAGGGAGAAAGTTACCCAATTTTCTCTTTATTCTCTTGTTATCACATTTCTTTTTCTTTTAATATAATACCTAAATAGAATAAAATCGCATAACACCATTTTCTCTTGGTAAAATTGTTAGCAGATTTTTGTTCTTTATTTGTTTTGCTTTGAATGTAATACTTAAAGAAAAAATCACATAAACCTATTCTATCTTCTGTTCACCCCACAGCTCCTTTTACCGAATCAATTACTTGAATATGATCCTCTAATTATAGGAACATGAGGTTTACATCCAGCTGGTGTATGTTTATAAAAATTGTTTCTATAATTAATATTTTATTATATATAGGATTAAAAATTTTATATAGTTGAAATTTTCCTGCAATTAATTTTTAACTATAGAGGTCTTAATTTTCAGTTACCACTAGACCGAACATCGTAAAAGAAGTATAAAATTAAATTAAGTTTTATACAAATTAAGAAGTTGTCATTCACATGTCATTGTCTATGTCTTCTCATGGATTTGTTAAGATGAATCAGATTCTTGTCGTCTGATTTTGTGTATTCCAATGTGTAGAACCGTTATCATCTATATAATATCGTCTTAGATTCTCCTTCTCCCTCCTTAGCAGGTGAATAAAGCCAAGTCTTTAGAAAGTGCCTCTCAAACAAACATGTACCCTTGAAGAAGCTCAGAAAATGGGTCTTACTCAATTAGTCTCACTCTTCAATTCCCTTAAAAAATTTGACAAATGTAATTCATTTATCCATCTTGTATTATCTTTTTTTGTGGTACATGTTGTATTATTTGTTCTTACGTTAATTATGTTTAAATGAAAATATGATACTTTATGTTTTTATTTTTTATATAAATTGTTTAGATAAATTTTTAATAAAATTTTAAAATAATATACATAAAAATAAAATTAATTGGGCGCCTTTCGTAAAAAAAAAAAAAAAAAAAAAAACTTATGTATTTCAACTGTTAGTGAAGTTGAATGAGACAGCTTCTCCCTTTAAAAAAATAATGAGACAAGTTCTATAAAATTTAAGTGTACAAGTTGAATTTAATTTTAAAATTAAATTAGAATAACATTTCTTAAAACTTTTTCAAATTATACAGATATTTCTAATTTTTAACCATTATAATAAAGTCTTTTGTAGAATTACAGTCAAAATATCTCATATTTTCCTCGATCACACTCTTGTTTAAAACATTATTGTAAAATTTATATAAATAACATTATTCTTTTTAGAAACTCATTATTTTAACTTTTTTTCTGTCTCACTTTTTACTTATTTCCCCCGTCAACGTCTATTCTCTCTTTCTTCTTCTTTTTTGAGTTTCTGGATTCACATAAAAATAATTCTTGCCAATTCTACTGTCTCAACCAAAGTCAAGAAAAATTTGTTAAATCCCAAGAGACTGACAAAACACACATAAATCCTTGAAAATAATATAAAATAAGATATTTCAGACTATTTTCATTTGAGAACAATTAAATTTGTTAAATTCATGATTAATTCGTGGTTTGAAATTTTAACCTACAATACCAACAAAAACAACACTAACTTTAGTTTCATAAACCGGCTATTTCATGTGACTTAGGCCTAATTGGTGCCATGTCAGCATCGCCATATTTTGATGCAGAGGTTTTTGTTTTTGTGGAAGATTGACTAATCAAACTTGCGTTATTGGCCAATATCGATGAGGCTTGTTTGTTTCGTAGCAAGAGAAGACCAATGATTTATTACACGCCAAATGTAGCTAAAACAATTATATGGGACATTTGGTCACTTATTTTAATTAATTATATACACATCGTTAAGGTTGTCTACTCATGTTGATTAGCAATTATTGCTTGTCTCAATTACATGCCAAATGTTGCTTAAACAATTAACTCAACATATTACTAAACTAATTGAACTAAATCTTTTTTACTCTTCTAGTATTATTGAGAGATTTATGCAAATTCGACACCCAGTTCATAAAAAGTTAAATCTTTCAATTTTTTTAATTAAAAAATAGTTTCCGCTATCACATTTTCCTCTAATTACTAATATATTTAAATGACGTAGTTAGTTATTTATTTTTAATTTTTTAAAATATTTTATTATTTTTAATCTTTCATAAATTATTTTATTTTATTTTTAATTTAATACATTAATTTTAATTGTTAAATAATTATGTGACAAACATAAACTGAGTGTTTTTTAAGTTTTTAATAATTTTTAATTGTTACAAATTTTTTGTCAGATGTGTGTTTTTATAAAACTTTTAGTTATTTCAAATAATTTGATGTTTAAGATTTCTTTTGTAACATTTTAAATAATTTTAATCTATTAAAAAATTTACAATAATTAAAAATCGTACAAAAATTTAAATAGAACATTTATAAACATAAATTTTATTCACAACATCATCACTTAACAGTTAAAATTAATCCTAAAAACTAAAAATAAAATATAACAATTTATAAAAAAAATATTTTAATTAATTAAAAATAAAAATTAAGATAAAATAAAAG
>JAMLFT010005408.1:0-17621 GCA_026544285.1 Pachyrhizus erosus | reverse complement strand
ATAATTAAACTTGTTAAAAATTAATAAAAACAGTAAAAAAATATAATTTTTTAAACAAAAATAAATATATTAAAATAATAAAAATAAAAAAATTACACAATTGTGACAACAATAACAATAATAAAGATATATAATCTTAATGTTTTTATAACTTATATTTAATAAAAAATTACATATGAATAATAACATTAAAAAATTATATATAAATAAATAATAACATTATAAAATATTAATATTATGATGATAATAACAACAATGATAACGACACAGTAATAATGTGATGATAGTAGTTGATGGTGTTAATGACTATAAAATAATAGTAATGATAAGTGGTGAAATAACAATGGAGGTGGAGGTAGTGTTGATGACAACTACAACGAAAGTAGTAAAAATAACAACAGTAATAATAATTATAATAACGATAAAGGATATTAGTGATTGTGGTGGAGAATGATGTTGATATTAATAGTGATAATAGTAAAAATGTTTATTTTCAAAGATATGAGAGTATATTTTTAAAAATTAAAAATTAAATAAATATAAAATTATTTTAAAATTAAATAAAAAATATTTTAACTTTATTTATGTGAAACACATTTTATTTTAAAAAATATATTTAAAAACTAAAAATTTTCAACTACTTCATATGACCCTTAACTTCTCTGTCATTTTGTAAATTTGACTTGAGTTTCTTAAGTTGGTTAATTGACGCATATCCAAAATACGTGGTAACTTGGTACTTATCTATTTGTTAAAGCAGCTTATCATCTGTTAATTAGTTTGTGTTTGGTTTAACTTTTTTTTACCTAAAACTTACTTTCAAGTTAAAATTTTAAATACAAATAAAAATTCATTTTTAATTTTAGACATTTTTTATTTTTATATAACTAAATCAAACTAGATACATTAGCTCACTCATCACACATACACAAATGACAAAAGTGCATAAGGAGTGGAAGAGTGGCTCCGAGATCAGCCTAAAACTATATAGCCAGGGCAGGCAAATGACAAAAGTGCACAAGGTGTGGATGACTATTTCACATTCAACTGAACTGATTTAATTTTTTATTTAGCAGCTAAATTATCAGATATATCTATGGTAACTCAACAAACCAACATGCAAGTTCAGCCAATGAAAAATAAAAACTTGGACGCGCATTTTACATTCTTCCATCATCATCCAATGTATTCCAAAGCGATATTGCCCATCATTTTAGCCAATGGCACAGGACATTTGGTGACAATATCAAACCTGGATGGATTTGAGGCATGTCCAAACAGTGATATGCTTAACCAAGCAAGCTCCTTTAAAGTCAACTTTGACGAGAGGAACCCTTGCCAGTAATAAGGTTTCAAGTCAAAAAATGCATCAAAGAAACTCCTTGTTCCATTCAAGTCAAGCTTCAACAAAGTCTCCATTCCAAAAGAATAAAATTCCCTGGCTAACCTGTTCTCAATTGGCCACATGCTGTTCCAAACTTTATCATAAAGCTGTTTCCCCCTGATCATTCTGGTGGAACCAAGGCACTCAGCTATTGCAAAAGCCACAACAGGAGCCACAGCCATTGTTCTAGCCACCATGTACCCAGTTGAAGGATGGACTATCCCGGAAGTGCCACCAATAGCCATCACTTCTTGGGGCATCTTTGGAAGAGGTCCTCCCATTGAAATCAAACACTTCTCATCCTCCAATATTCTCTTCACTCTAATGCCCAAGTGCCTTAGCCTTGCAACCATCCTCCTCTTCACTTCCATGTAAGACAACACTGGACGGCTAACAAGGGAAGTCTCTTCAAAAAATATCAAATTGGAACTAAACGGCATTGCATAGAGGAAAGTAGGAAACCTGGAATTACTAACTCTCAAGTGGGGCTCATTCCCCAAATGAGAATCCCTCCAATCCATCAAAACCATCTTGTCCAAATCAAAAGGGTGATCATCCACTTCAGCCAAAATACCATGAGCAATCTGAAAACCATGGTTTCTCACCTTGTCGTACGCTATAAAACTACTACCAAATCCACTAGCATCAACAACTAAACTCCCCTTCAACTCCACCCCATCATCACACAAAACAGTAGACTCAAACTCTCGGTGCTCAACTTGCCACACCTTTGCCTTGTGAAACCTAACCCCATTGGAGACACACCCTTCAATCAATCTCTCTTTCAGCTTCCTCCTACTAACCCTCCCATAACACCGATCCAAGTACTTGGTCCTGCCATCATTCACATATACACAAGCCATAGGCCAAGTTTTGTCCAAGCAGTCCTCAAGACCAAGATTCTCAAACTCATCTTTCCACACACCATAGTTGTTAGGCCACACATAAAGAGGTTCAGGATCAACACAACAAACCTTCACTCCATAGAGGGACACTTGCTCAGCAAGCCTTGTGCCAGCAGGGCCAGCACCGACAATGATCACATCAAAACGGGCACGATCAGAAGGGTGGCACCATGGAAGGTCAAAATCTAAGACTTCAGGTTGGCTCTCAGGCTTCAAGTCAAGGAAGTTTCCAAACTTGCTGGTGCTGTGGACCCTCGTGCCTCCGATCAAATTTCTTGATGCTGTGTAGTGAGTTTGGGGAAGAGGGAATGGAGGGGTGGCTGAGTGGAGGGGTTGGTGAGGCTTGAGCAGAGGCGGTGGAGAAAATAACATGAAATGAGTGCCCATTTTTGCGGTGATTCTGATTTGAGAGATGGAGAAAAGTACAAGGAAATTGTGCAGAACGGAGGAAGCTGATTTGTTGTGTTTTTGTCTAGATTGAATAGAGGTTGGTAATTGGAAAATACATGCAGACAAATAGGAATCATCAAGTGACACCCAATACGATGCTTTCTCACCTCGTTTTACCGCATAGCTTTGCTAATTGCTATAGACATTTCTTACTCATTTATTAAATAAATTATATTAATTACTAGGTCATTTAATACATATTAAAATTTTAATGTATATTTATAGAATTTTTTTATTTTTCATCTATTATATAGTGATTTCGTTATTAAGTATTTGAATTCATGTATTTATTTATTAGTTATTATGTGTTTATTTTTAAAAAATTAGACTGTAGAATGTAAATTAATTTTACATTCATCCAATCATAAACAATAAAGTATGATGAATTTATTAATTTTATAATATTTATTTTTAAAATTATATCAATAATAATTTATAATTGATTGATAATATAAAATAATTATATTAATATTATATAGACATTAGACTCTTTGTTTATTATATTTATAAATTTAAATTTTTAAGTAAAAGTGCAAAAAATAAGAATAGAAAATTATTTTTTTCTCTCCTTTTTATTTATAATTTTTAAAATAATTAAATAATATTTTTTATATTCTTTTATTTTATAAAGAGAAGAAACTTAAATATGAGACATTTTTGTAATTTACATTTTATTTTATTATTTAATAAATTATTGAAATATCTTCAATGTAATTTATGCATTCTATTTTTAATATTTAATTATTTAATGTGATTTTCAAATAATTTTTTTTTATTTACAGTTTATTGTATAATAGGTCATTGAAGAGTTTCCATTAGACAATTAATGTATTATTTTTAATATTAAATTATTTAGTGCTAATGAATTTTAATTTTTCACAAGTCTTTAAAAAGTTGTATTTAAGGTAAAATTATTGATATTATGATATTTTAAATGTGTAATATTTTAAGAAAAAATACGTTATACATAATGTAAAATAATTTTATATTCATCTGATCATAAACGAGCATATATTATAAGTTTATTGACTTATACAATAATTATCTTAAAATTTATATTAATAATGATTTATAATTGATTGACGATATAAAATTATTTTGCACAATCAATCAATGACTTATTAAAATCATATTTTAAATACATGAATAAAAAAATTTATCCTCATTAGAGACCAGGCACGAAGACGAGTATAAGATTAGGAAGTAGATAAGGAGACAAGAACAGCATATTCATCCTCCCCTCTATTATATGCCTAATTATAAGTTTAAATATGAATATCGTATATGAAAAATAGAATCTTTTTTATTTTAGTACTTTAGAAAAATAATTGTATTTTAGTCCTTTATTTTATTTTTGTTTTAGTCTTTGCTATCATTTAAGTTTTTGATTTTAATTCTATTATTTTTTAAATAATATTATAACAACAACATTGACAATATAATAAGTTATCATATCTTTAAAGAATTTGACAAGATAATTACATGTAATTTTTTTGTCAAACTATTTTTTAAATCTTTTATTAATTAGTTTAATGTCATCAATTATTTTGAACATATAAGATTTTGAAAATACAGTTTATAAAAAAAATTACATACGATTGTGCCGTCAGATTTCTTGAAGACATGATAAGTCACTAGACTATTAAAATCACTATTACGGTAATCATTTAATGTTGTTACTTAACAACAAGAATTAAAAAAAATTAAGTACTAAAAAATCTAAATGATTAAAATTCAAAAAGTTATATTTTTCAAGGATCAAATTGGTATTTACGTCAAAATTATATAAAAGATTGTTTAGACACATTAATAAACATTTTTTCTTCATATTATTTCTTTGTATATTTTTTTATCTTTTTATTATTTTGTTTTTTTTAGCATTGTTTGTGAGATTCTAATAAGCTTTTGAGCTCAAATGTATGAGTTCAAACATGTTATGCAACACTTGAAAAAAAAACTAAATATTATATTGGACTAGATAATCTTCAATTTTTTTTTAGAACAATAGTTATTGTCACAACACAACATTTTTCTTCTTTAATGGTTATTGGTTATTATTGTCATAAAAACATATTACTAATAACATAAAATATTCCAATTAAACAGACACTTAAAATATAACTAATAAGATATTTTTCTAAAAAAATATGGTTAATACAAATATCATTTTTATTATAAATTTATATAAGTTTTTTTACATAAAATTGATAACTGTAATTTTGGATCTTAAAAAACGTTTAATTTGTCTTTTCTATAAATATTTTCTATTAACAATTTAATATATTACTAATATAATTAATTTTTTAAATACATAATTATAAATATTTTATATAAAATTTAATGTGTATATTTATTAAATAACTTTAATTTTAATTTATTAGAGTCGGCTTAATAATAAAGAAGTTTAAGTAACATGTATAAACTGCTACCTTCAAACTTTGTTATAGTTATAACGAAAAAAAAGATAATTTTACTTTTTTAATTGGTCCCCCAATTGTATAATTCTGGCTGTGTACTTGCACATGAACATTCCTCTTACTGTAAAGGTGTTGACACGTGTTTTACACCCATAATCTTTTTAACACTTCTACATGTTGAATACTCTTCATAAGGTATTTACTTAAAAAAATATTTGTTATTAATTCAAGCATTTAAGCCACACTTTTACACAGTTCGGGCACTTGAAACTATATCTTCACATGGATGAATTATTAGAGGGCACTGGCATTATACAAAATTGCCTAGCACGGATGTTTTAAAATTTTTCTACCTATTTTTAATTTCTACTTGTATGGTGCATAACCGATGGTGCAAAAGATACACTTCAAGTAGAACTGGTGCTGATTTTCATTCATGTTGGTCTCTCTAAAAGTATTAATAAAAGATAGATAGAAGTTAAAACCAACGGAAAAAAAGAGAATGATTTACAAAATTCCAACTAAGCGTTGACAACAGGACAAACGATTGAGCTGTTGAGGAGTGAGCACAGAACAAATTGATTGAGTTTTCCATTTCCACCAAATATATGGATTTTTCACTTAGAGCAATTCTTTCATGCATGTGCGGCTTTTTGTTTTTATTTATTTGAAGTGTATTTCAACTTAAAACCATGCCTTTGATTTGTAAATGTTCATTATCATGGCACCTTTACATAGTTGATCGGAACATGGTATCTAGTAAACTGTTTCATCGGCTTTCTACATAGAATTCCTCCTCGGATGACAAATATTAAGCCTTCTAATACTGTTGAATGCTTTTTACTAGTCCATGAGCTCATATTCTGCAATAGATAATTTTCATTATTAATTCATGAGCTCACAATCATGATATATGTTAGCTCCCATGCTCATTTTCAACAATAGATATCCATGTCTCCTCGTCCTACCCTATTCTTCATTTGTATAGGAAAATAACCATGTAATGATGTTGTGCTACTTTCCAATTTGATTCCTGCACAAGATAATAAAATGTTTCTGGCTAAACTTACAGATTTGTGAAAATGCATTGAGCACAAGTTGCAGAAAGCCAAGGACTGATTTGGCACTCGAAATGTTCCATTAGGTCTTTTAAACAAACCTGGCAATCCGCACAATATGGTTCAAATTTGTGACAAAAACATCATTAAACAATGGAATCAAACCGTCCATTTCGAAGGGATAAAAAATAACAAGAAATTCAGGCAGAGAGATTGTGATGGCATCTAGCACTTAATAAACGTGCACAGATTATAAACATTCAATTGTAACTTAGGTAAAAGAGTAAAGTGTTCAAGCACTTACTTAGGTGTTTAAAAGAGTACTGGCTACTGGAAGTAAGATATTGAATCAATATTATTACTTCCTGCAAACATGCACTCGTTAACCCTTTATGAACTACTCAGGTAAAATGTTCTTTATGCAGCAAATGAACAACTTAAAACAGTAAGGCATTTATAATTATTTTTAAGAAAAAGGAATGTAAACAGAACTATTTTTAGAGCTAATAATTTGTTGTGAAGAAGTGTCAGCAACATGCCCTATCCTGTTTAGCCATGTAGAGCACAGTGCAATCGCTAGGCCAGAATTTAAATTTCAGTACTCGCATTTAAG
The DNA here is from genome assembly GCA_026544285.1 of Pachyrhizus erosus. NCBI lineage: Eukaryota > Viridiplantae > Streptophyta > Magnoliopsida > Fabales > Fabaceae > Pachyrhizus > Pachyrhizus erosus. Next base: position 10,794 of record JAMLFT010005408.1, on the reverse strand, counting down.
ATCAAGTCCAAAACCATTTAAAAATTTTGCATCTAATGGAGATGTCACATGAAGAGCAACCTGAAATTAGTAATATTTGCTTAGCTGATTGAAGGCAAGGACCAAAGTGTCAAATATTTTTAACGAGAGCTGCTAGAATAGAAAAAATATTTGGATTTGATGTCCTGTATACCCTGGCTTTCAGAAGATCATTAACTTGTATAAATAAACCCACGTGTTTGAATGCCCACAGCATCTGTCTGTCTTTAATTACCTTAGTTTTCAAAACACCTAAAACAGCCATTTCAAAAATTTGGTTGTCACTATCTCATGTCTATAGTATAGCTTATTATAAATCTTTAGAGTCATCTTCCATAAGCCATATCTTTCAAGAAACCCCTTTTCTGTGAAACAGTAGATGTGATAGACAATTGAAAAATGTCTATTTTTCGCATAGATTAAGAGCACCATTCTAGAGCTATTCGCAGAAGTGCTAATTAAGATCATCAATGGAAACCAATTGTTAACAACTTCAAATCTCTTACCTGAGACAGTACTTTATACACATCTAATAAGATACTTTCCCTTATCTCATGTTAAGATGCTTGCACTTTAGACAAGTTCAAACCAAACGTTCCATTGGAAAACAAAATAATTATCCATAAAACAGAAGAACTCCAATATTTTGAATTATTTGAGAAGGCTTCATGCACTCCTTTATCCAAGTATGAAAGAATAATACGGTCAAGACAGATTTTTTTCCACAACTAATGTATCAGTGTGAGTTTCCTTTAATTTTCTTTTGATTCAAATAATTGTACCTTTGAACTTTTCTTGCGTGCCTGCGTTTAAAGGTTTTTATCATACATAAGCACGATTAGAGTTGAAATTCTATAATTTGGGTTGGAGAAAAAAGCAAAAAACTATAATAGTCAAGCTAGAGCAGAATGTCCTTTCATAAGAATTCAATTCTAGTTGACTTAATAAGCTATTAGCTGCTAAATAGATAAATAATTAAATATGAAATGGCAAGCATGTATTTGGAAAAGGGAAAACTTGAGAAGACATAGAAAAGATCAATTAACTAAGGAAGGATTCAAGTTTTGAGGCCGAGCAAAATTCACTAAAAAGTGATAAAATGTAAGAATAATGCTTATAAGATGTGATCTTGTTAAGCATTTTTTCCAATACAATGGACATGCCCTTACCTAAAGTGAAAGGACTTTAAATATTAGTAATATTTATTATTTTAATTTCTAAATTTAAAAACTAATAATAAAAATGACAACGAATAAAGTATTATATACCATTCTATATTTAAAAAAATATTAATTAAATATATATAAAAGTCATTATTATTATTTACATACATGTATTTACTTAAATATAAAATTAATAAAAAATATTTAAAAATTATTACAACTAAATTGTAAAGTCATCATCATTATTAAACCATCCAAATACTACCATAAAAAGTTATAAAATAATCATTACCATAATCATGCTTACAAATAATATAATATTATAATAATTAATGAGTTAAAATTCATTTAATATAAATTTATGATTATAATAAATAAGATAAAAAAAAAATAGCAATAGTACCTTCTAATCACTTATTGCATTTTGATTTAAATGTAAAAAAAAAATTATAAAATGAAACAGCAATTTCAATTTATCTATTAAAATAATATAAAAAATTACTTCACAACTGTCTAATTTTTTTCTTTAATTTTTTACACCCCTCCTAAACTTAGCCCTGGGCTATCACCATTCAAGCAATGCCCATCCTTTTTTCTAGTTACTTATCATCTTAAATGGAAGGGCTGGAGGAATGCAACGTAAGTGTGTGAGAGAGAAATAAAACTAGGTTTTGCTTTCATTTTATTTATCTTAATTTTTAAATTTTAGGGTTTTAGATTAATATACTTATTATTTAATCATCAACATATACTATTTGTTTTATTAACGGCTCGATCATTGATCTAATCTAAAATAGGTTGATATTCTGTTATATTTAAACTAAAATAAATATAATAATAGCGTTTGGAAGTTTGGTTTATCAATGTTAGATTTATTTATACTTTCAATTTCATCTTTTTTTGTACGGAATGACGACTTAGGTTAGTCGTTTATCGGTTAATCCTTATGGGAAATCGGTTCACGCGACGTTACCAACTTTGACATTGACGCAAAATTATTATTAAAAAAATAGCTTTAAGATATAAAATCATACTAGACTTTTGATAAAATAAATAAATAAAAAATCGTCCTAGACCAACTAAAAGGTGACACAGACTTATGTTTTATTTGTAATATAAGTGGAGTCCACTTATAAATAAATTAAGCACTTTGTTGTCAAATGTTCGCAGCCAACAAATGAGCTCTATTTTCGAATTTTTCAATTATTACACTTTTTTAAAAATCATTTATTAGGTGATTAATTTCTGTACATAATCCACACATATGTTATTTTATACAAAGTATAAAAAATATGTAGCCTTTAAAAAACAATGCGCTAATATGAACAATAGAGCATGCATTTGAAATCTTTACCGAAGTATGCATTTCTTAGAGCATGCTATTTGAAAATCTTATCAAAAGATTCAATTATTTGAATCGATTGAAGAGACAGCACTATTTTTTAGTTTTGATCCAAATTGAAGACCTGAAAGCACACAAGCCATATAAAATCTGTCTTGAAATGGTCTAATTTTTCACGACGAATAAGAACGGAAAAAACATTTATGTGGACATCATCGAATACAATATTGCCTCATGTGAAATAATTTCATTTGAATTCCCAAATAAGAAAGAAAGTTTCAAGGGGTGAAAAGAAGATTGATTATGATTAAAACACAAGAAGTCACCAAAACAAAATGAAAAGATCCAAGGCTATCCCTCCTTATTTTCCCGGGGAAAACCAATTCTATCCTATGCTAAACAACAAATAGTAATGATTATATGCTACATTCCATGTCCCTTGGAGGTGAAGGAAGTTACTGAATACTAAGAAGCTATGAATTATGAATCATACTCAAGGCCAATTAAGTTGTTCCCATTCCCAAAGTGGTTCCTCAACCCTATTAGTTGCATTCCAATTTGTTCCACTTGACCCTGCTCCAGCCTCAGGGATATGAGCACCACCAGAGTAGGAAGTATCAGAAGAACTTGATCCATCCACCACCGGTGTTCTCTGTTGAGCACTTGTTGAAGCATCACCTCTGTCCCCATCAACTCCTAACTCAAGTATTGGCATCTCTAGTGGGCGTCGATCAAACGATCGAAAGCTTCCCGATATCACATAAACACGACACAAGCTGAATTCGTGCCTCAACTGGACACATAACAAAAGCAAAAACTAAAATAACATGAGAATTTGTGTGAAATGTGAAACCAACACATGGAAGCTTAGGACGTTGGAATTAAGTTTTGTAATGATGATGATGAATATACCTTTGGAGGGGCAGTGTCAGATTGGTGAGAGTGTTCGATGGCTTTGTACTCATGCATCTTCCATTTGGTTTTCCTTCCAGTGGGAGCTTTACCTTTGTAAAACACCATGGTTTTCTTCATCCCAATGACTTTATTGTCAGAAGAGTAAACGTGGCCAGGAGAACCCGTTGCTTTCCAATACCCACTTGCGGTGGTTCTGCTGGGTCTGCCTCCTCTGGCCTCTCTCTCTTGTCTTGGTGAAAAGAAAAACCATTGCTCCGTGTCTCCACGACAAACCTCCCCTGCAAGTGCTGATTACAACAAACCAAACCATTTTAGCAAACTCAAGTGGGGTTGAAACGTACCAACAAAGAATGAAAATTTTAAGTGGTAGTAGTACTTGGAAGGTTCCATGGCTCTACGCCATTGATGTCAATGACTGGAATAACTCTGCTTGTGTCGTGTCTTTGCCCTTCTAGTTGGTTCAGTAGGTAGAAGGTAACTAACTCTTCTTCTGTTGGGTAGAATCGAAAACCAGGTGGGAGATCCTCCATGTTTGGTTTTTATTTTTATTTTTATTTTTTTAAGCTAAGTGACCGTTTGCATATTTTCGAATAATGAGTTGAGATAACAATATATATATATATATATATGGAGAGTGGCTCCAATGAGATGAGTGGGGCAATGATATTTGCCGAGTGAAATGAGAAAAAGTTTATGAGTGGGGTTTGGTTAGAAACTTCCACGCGGTTGCAAAGGCAAGAAAACGTCTTTGTGCCCACAAAAAAAGTGTTATTTCTTCCCTTTTTGGGCATATATTTATGTTATTATGGTTTTGTCACCAATAAACACCCCCTTTGAATTGGTCATATCTCTCTCTCTTTTTCATGCTTTTCTTGTGTAAGCCCAACCCAATTATAAATTTTTGTACTTCTTCATTTGCGAATTGTATTTGTCCATGCGTCCATGTTAGATCCTTTTGCTTATCTGCTGGGCCAGGGAATCTTGTGGGTGGAACAAGTCTTAATTTTCGCGTCTAATGTTTCCTTTGTTTGCTTTTTAATTTATTTACCTTGTCCTTGTTGTACCATGCCGATGTCACCAGAGAAGTACCCAGATGCACACTCCTACCAATTCACATATACAAGTAAACGATCAAATATTCTAATCGTTTATTTAAAAGTAATAAAATAAATGTTTATAATTTCATAATTTATTGTTATATTTTTATTGAAAATTTAGTTTTTTTTTTATTTAATTAAGAAGCTCGTGTTTTATCTGCTAAAGTATCTCTTATTCTAGGCGAAATCGAAAAAATTAAATTAACAAATGTTTTAAAATAACTTTTGTGGTGATTTTAAAATTTAAATTTAATAAAATAAAATAAAATACTATGTTCGTGTATTTTAACTACAAGTCACTACATATTACTTTCAAAATAAAATACAAGTCAAAATCTCACTAGTGACATCATGTGAAGAGGAGAAATAGAGAAAAAAAAATATAAGAATAAAAAATAAAATAAGAGTTGAAACAATCAAGAGAAAAAGACAAGTAAGGAGACAGTGAGCTAGAATCATGTCGTCGTGTCAATGATCACGATCACTTATGGCATGAAGGGAAAAAGAATAACAAAAAAGAAAATAGGAAAAGAAGAGAACACAAAAAAAGATAAGGGCGAAATTGGAGAAGAAACAAAAGAGGCAAACAAGGAGTTAAGGGAGATTATTGTGGTGGAAATGATGAAAAGGTCGTTTACAAAGGTGGAAGAGATTTCAAGGATTGAGAAATTGAATTAGGTGTTGAAAAAAAGAATGAGTTGTAATTTTTTTTACTAGACTTGGGTGATTTGAAATAACTGCAAAATATATTTTTAAACATCATTAATTAATTTAAATTTTGAGAGTTTAAAATCATCACAAAACATATTTTTAAATTTGTTAGAAATACATTGCTAGTTACATTAGTTGATTTTTTTAACAATAATTTTGAGAATAAAAATAAGCTATTTTCAAATTAAACAGATTAAAGAAATAAGTTTTGAATTTAGGAGACAAATTTTTTTAAAATTTTGAGAAACTAAAAAATCACTTTTAAATTTAAAGAATTAAGAAAGACTAAAAAAAATATTAATGATGTTGATATGTTATATGAAAATTCATATAATAAATGTCACGTCAACAATTTCATCAATATCATTTGAGACTAAAAAGAAAATTTTAAAATTATAGAAACTAAAAAGTTTGGTTAAATGATATTTTGGCCCCTATAAATAAAATATTTTTTATTTTAATATTTTATTTTTCATTCTTTAAAAATTTAAAATTTTTTGTTTTAGTATTCAAGTAGTGATTTAAACAAAAATAAAATTAAAATTAAAATTAAAACAAAAGTTTTTCAAAGACTCAAAAATAAAAAATTATTTATTATTTTGGTCTCATATATAAGTAAAAATAACTTCATATGTTTTGGTATTAAAATAAACAAATTTTAACTAATTTTAGTAAATTTAATAAGATCATCTTTAAAATATCCTTTATTTAATTGAAATTTTTTTCAGTGATTCCCTTTATTTTTTATATCAAGTTTTAATAAAGGTTAGTTTAAAAAAAACTTATTTTTAAATAAAAATAACAAATTAAATAATGTCAACTAATTTTTTTAACTAGTATGAAATTAGTTATTTTTTTAATTTATAATAAAGATAATAGAAAATATTTTATAAGAACTAAAAGGTTATTTAAAATAAATAATTTTTAAAAAAAATTGGAAATTATGATTGTTTAAAACTATCATTTTTAATGACAATGAATCGATATTTTATATAATCCATAAAATGGTGAACAAAATTCACTAGTGTTAATTACTCTTTTATATATTTTGGTGAAAAAATTTATGGTGTTTTGGAAAAGTGCTATTTGTGCAAAAAAGATGGTGATAACTACCTTTATTTAAAAAATGAAAAGAAAATGTCATTCTTTGCACAATTTTTTTTAGTGATTGTCTTGTCATTTATTTTCTATCTTACTGTGAATGACACTTCAGGAGCAGTACAAGGTTTGTGCTCGGTAGTGACGATAACTATATCAACTACAATTACTATTAGAGGTTCATTGTTTTTCAACTATTTTTGTTTTTAATATATGCTATTTTACTGAATAACAATTAATCGTAACTTAGCACTTTGAAAGCAATAAATCCTGAGTTAAATTTTTGACTCGCATCTTCCAACGTTTTATCCATATGCATGGTCAAAGAATTGAACCTTTGTCACTATTAGCACGCTTAAGGTACTTATTTGGCCACTTAGGAAAGTAATTATTTATTATTTTAAATTTAATCATAATGATATAAGGATTAAATAACATAATAGGAATTTTCTAAATCCACATCTATGAAGTATTGTATTTTGATATTTGGTATTCATTTCTATGCGTGTTAATTCTTTGAGTAAATTTTATACATGTTTTGCATTGCTACCTACAGGAAAGGTTTGAATTTACTTATTAAAGTTTTATTTTAGTTTCATATCGTTGTTATATATTATCCAGTTATTTTTTTCAAAGTATTTTTCTTGAATATTATATTCCATTATTGATTGATGATAATTATTTTAAATGAAAATCATAGATTTTTTTGATTTTGAATTTCATGAAATTAGACTTGGGAACTAAGTAGTTAAATATGAACAATGAGAACAATCTAAACTTAAGTTTGATGTCATTAAGTCTCATGCAAAAATATTTTATTTCCGAGTGTAATAAAGTAAAAATTTATATGCATCATGAAAACAAGGAATACTCTTGTTAGTATTTTTCTAAGTAGTTTAATAGTTTTAACAAGTCATTGGGCAACACCCTAATGTAATAGCTTCCAATAATAAAGCATGGTAAGAGCAAAGATGTGCATAATAAAAACAATAAATATTGTTGCTAAGTTCAAGTCCCATAACATAGACATTTTTGAGTCATTTCTTATCATTTTCATTCTCAATTATCTTCCTATGGAATATGGATCTTTTAAAGTATCTTACAACACTCATAAAGGTAAATGGTTGATTAATAAACTTTTAACTACCTATCTGGTTGGTAATGTGAAAGGAAAATAAAAAAATAAAAAAGAAAAAAGATGAAATATAGTGAAAAATAATGTTGTTTGATTTAGGTGAAATAAAGTAGAAAAGAAGAGAAATATTAAAATTAAAGTTATCTGATTGATAAAAAAAATAAAGAAATAAGAATGAACAATATAATTAAGTTGCCATTTTACTCTTTAAAGCCTTGTATTTTTATTTTTTTTAACAATGAATATTAAAAAACAGCAGTTAATCAATTATGCTTGTGCATAATTAATTATAAGCCATTAAGGTGCCTGATTTATTTACTCAGTTAATAATTTTTAAATAAATTATATTTTACATAATTAACTACAAAATTTATAAACAAACAAAACCAAAAAAATTGTTAAACATATAAATTTTTATATTGTACAAATCATGTCAGTAAGTAATTGAAATAAAATTAATTAAGATTTTTTATAACTATTATTTAAAAGATTAGAATAATCCTTTTAAAGACCTAAATCAATTTTGTTGTAACCATAATCAATTATGCTTGCATGCATAGTTGATTTTATTTGTCTCACAAAGATAGGAAAGTAAATGTAACAATTATTGTTTACTTATCCACCATTCTTTAATGCATTAAGCAGGAAAAAAAATCTAAAAATATGATGGGTCCAATGACAATATATATACATATATATTTTATTTCTACGTTTTTAAACATCCATTATTCTCTCTTCTTCCACTTCTTTTCCATTCTCTTATATTATTTCAAACATAATGTACATGTGTTAAGGAAGAAATAAGCTTGAAAAATGAGACACTTGAAAATTGCTCATATGATGATTCACAAATGAAGAAATGGAAAGAAAACCAATGTTAATCATTAAAAAGTCAAGAATGTGCAAATTTCAAATGACGCACGTGCTATGTGAAAGAAAGATTAGTAAACATAACTTGAAATCCTCTTACACATAGATTTTGGATTTTTTGGCGACTAAATCAACCTGAGCACCCCTACTCCACAACATACAAAGCAGGGTGACGCAAGATCAATTAAGACAAGAATCCTAAATTTTGACACAATAGCAATCATAAAAAAGTTTTTATTTTAAAATTAAAATTTTAAAAATAAAATATTTTTTTTGACATTTTTTTATTTGAACTTAGAAGATATGACTCAAGATAAAATAAGAAGAGAAGGAGAGAGAGAACAGAGAAATATTAAATAAAGTTGATTATATAATAAAAAGAGATAAGAAAATAAATGGTGATATAAAAAGTGTTATAGATAAAAAAATGTATTTCTAAACAATATGTGCGTCACTTTGAATATAGATGTTATTGACTAATGTATTAAATATCTTACAACTTGATACTTAGTTAGTATAGTAGCTATACACCAGCAACTTACGGGGTAAATACTTAATGTAGAATAGCTTAGTGTTCTTAATTGAGGTAAAGAAAACGTAAATAAATATTTTTTGTTTATGAGGAACGTAAATGAATATGAGTCGCCGTACGTAGTTAATTTTCTCTGCATAAAACTTGGAAAACAACTCGTATATAAAATCCAAAAGAGAAAAAAAATGACAGGGTAGAGTAGAGGTTACATTATTGGTAAGTATATAGTCGAGTAAACACTTAATGACGTAAACGCTATTGCGATTGGAATATAAACCTTCATACTTATACTGATGACCAAATCTCACTTGTAAAGAATGAAAGAAAAAGATTTGGGATGTAAACTGGTACACAGACGCAAACGTGACTCTCAAAGTTTTTCAGTGTTTTTGGTTCTTCTGTGTTGTGTCATTCACACTTTTACACTTTTTTCCACCTCGAAACCCCCTTTTGTCACGGCGTCAAAGTGAGAATTGTTCGGAAATAATTTAAATTTTAAAATATTGTTTAAATTTATAAATATTAATGGTAAATTAAATATATATTTTTTAAGATTAGAATGTTATGTTTATAAATAGTGATTCTTAAAATGAGAATACTTATTCAATTTGAAGAGGAGATCACGTTCTTACGTGAGAGTAGAGTTTATTTAAAGAAAGAGTTGATTAAATTTATTTTTTTAAAAATTATAATAAAATTGTAGATATAAATATAAAATAACTAATAATTTTTGAACTTTAATTTAAGTATATTCTTAACTTGAGTTTGTTTAATGGTTTTTTTTATCTAATATTTATTTAAGAAGAAAATAAATGAGTTGACAAGATAAAGTAAATTAAGAAATAACATGAATTAAAATTCTTTGTTGAGTTAAATTAATTTATGCATTTCAATTTTTTGAAATTTATTTTTTAACTTTTCAAAATCGAGATATAAAAATCGTTTTTAACTAATAAGAGAAGGTTGATTGATTTTATCTTTTTAACTAATAAGTTTTTAATTAAGTACAAGCTATAGAAACCTCATACAAGTCATTATACATTTTTTAGTGTATAATGACGATAATATTTAACGTTAGGACTTTGTATAGATTATCTAAACTCCTCACTACTAGTGACCTTAGTGGGTAAAGATTACCCATTTGTACATTATACAAATATTTCATCTCCATTGTAATCTCTCAGGATAATTAAACACATCAATATAAATTTATCTAAACTCAACCGATTCCCTTTCTTTGATATTTTTATAGAGTGAAATAAAAGAATGGTTATAAAGTGAATAACAAAAGTAGTAAACTGAATAGATTTTGAGCATGAGTGAAAATACAAAATTGTAACGTTAAGCTTTTTATTTTTGTGCAGGATGAATATTCTTAAGCGTCATAATTTTGATGTTTGGGATGAAAGGAAATTAAAGAGTAATAAAAGGGTGTTTGATACGGTGGTTTACAGCTATTTTGTCTTGTGACATAAACGAGTAATGATTGATCGAGGAACGGTACCTTGTACCTACATGCTTGACTTGAAGTCATATTTGATGATAATAAGGTCTTTGGAGTTTAGAATCGATCCAACGACTCGTGTCTTTTTTTCTTTTTGGTGAACGCGGGAAATAGGATAATCGTTGGTTTTCGACATTCTAAAAGGTTTTTGGTTTTGTGTTGCTTTATTTCGGGACAGCTTTCAAGGTCCTAAGTTCTTCTGTCAGTGTTTTGATTTATGTCAAAATTCGCAAACGTAATATCGTGTCATTTGCGTGTTGCAACTACCACTAATGTCCTACGTACTCTCCTATAACTTTTTTATTTTTTTATTTTTTTTACTATCTTATTAATGTTGAACACAATAGTAGGATTTTTCTCTTTGATGTACCTCACTGTATTGCTTCATTCAAAGATGCAATTGAGGCTA
>JAMLFT010005407.1:0-17621 GCA_026544285.1 Pachyrhizus erosus | reverse complement strand
ATAATATAATAAAGAATTTATTCTAAAAATTTCTATCAATGAATTATATGAAAAAATAGTAAAAAAATATTTTTATTATAAAATAAATACGTATTGGACTATTGGAGTATTTACTAATTATAACGTGTCTAATATTTTATGTATAAAAGAAACTTGAAAGATTTTCAAAGAAGTCTAAATAAAATGACTTTATATCGATCATACCAATAGATAATTCAAGACTCAATGAATAAAATTTAACTTAGATCAATGATAAAATATGCATTTGATTAAGTATAAAGTGATTAATTCAATTAAATTACATGGTCAGCAAACGTATAATAATGAATAAGTCCACGATCATTCTACTCCCCATTTCTTCCAAATATTTAAAGGAAAAATCAAATCTTTCATGCCTTTCTATTTTATGTGACCCTCATAAGTTACAATACCATAAATTTCCTCTACTACTAATTGTGCCAATTCCCTTGTTATGCATAATAGTATCGCTGCATTATTAAATCTCTATGTTAGCATATATAATAATATTGTTGGCACAATAATATTAATTATATTGATGTTATTGACACAATAATGTTGTTTGACCTAATTTATTTTTATCCTTAATAATAAATTACAATTATTTAAGTATCCCAATTATATAGAAATTTACTCTTAATTCATCTTATAATAAATATATATTTTAAAATTATTTATTTTTTAGTATATGTTTTAAAAAATTATTTTATTTTTTTACTTCTTTAAAATTTACATTTTAATAAATATTTATAAATACTTATAAATTTCATGAATATTATTGGTGTGAAAATTGATCAATCTCACTTTGATTACTACTTAAGTGACTGAATTGAGAGAGGAGTTTTGTTCCTCAATTATTAGTTCATTTCAAAAAATTTCCTAATAATTTGTGAGATTGAGGTTTCTATATAACTCTACTCCTGAATGCCAAAAACAATAATAGCAAAAAATTTGTAAACAACATTATTTAAAAGCAAAGATAGTATACAAAGACTTTAAATAAAGTTATAAAGGAGGGAAAATAAATAAACTTAACAAGAGAGTTTGCATTGGTTTTGGTCATGAGCCTCCTATTTACAACTTAGATACTTCTATTTATAGAATCCACACAATCAGTTGTTTTCATAAAAATAATTGCCTACTTCCCACAATTTTAGGGGAAGTGGATTATATGCATTTAACCCCTTTAGGAACCGCTTAACCTTGGTTCCAAGCCTCCAACACTTGTGCGTTTCCGCTTAGGAATTGAACTAATGGACCTTTCTTCAATTCTTCTTACTCATTCAGCCTTACCTAGTTGTTTGCCATCGTCTGAATCAACCGTCAATTGACAGCTACATCTAATTCTATCCATTAATAATTACGATACTAACAAATACACACTTGTTCGTACAAATGCGAACAAGTAACATGAAACTACTGCCACCATTATATACAAATGAGGAAAGCATTCGTACCTTTTCATTTTTAAAAAACTATATATAAATAATGTGTATATTTTGTCCACTTAATTTTATATATTTAAAATTCTGTCTTTTTTTATTCATGATAATATTATTATTAAATTTGTATTTTTTAATTAAATTGTTTCCCTCAGAATAATTAGATTCTTACATCCTCCACTTACCAGTACCGATCCCACCTTATTTGCTTCCCTAAACTGTCCACTGTGACAAAAACTGTTAAAGCTAATTAAAGCTAACCAACAAACTTCCGAAAAAGGTACAGGAATAAATAATTAACTTGAATATGTGTAATATATTCTTGTAGGAAGTAGCAGAACTTGAGTTAAATAGACCGGTCATGCCTCTTTACGATCTTCATTTTTGGTTATATACGTATCATCATAAGCAAAAACATGATCTTTACATATCACTGATACTATGCCTTCTGTAATCCGTAGAGTCAAACAAGGCATAGAATGGTCAATTTTTAGTAGAGTTATGTTATATCGGGTTTCGTGGAGAAAAGGACAACGAATATCATGGTGTACAATTATACACTAGCACGTATAATAATGTTAGATGCGAATTGTTTCTGTCGTATAAGGTTTTATTTTTATTTTTTAATTTAGATGCAATGTATAAAGATCAAATTCCATTCCTTCTTTTTATAGGTATAGCATTCTTTTAATTTTCCCACACTTCAAATGCGTGTTCTTAAGAGGCATGAGGGAATTATTTAAAATCTTCTACAGGAGAAAATAATTGTAAGAGGTCCACAGACATTCCAAGGAAATTAACGAAGCTCATGCTCTGGAAATAACGCTAATAATTCACAAGTGGATAAACAGTTCAGTAAGGGGGGCCTCCACAACATAAATTGGTTGTCGCTTCCAACACTTTTTTCCCCTCTCAGGCTAAATTCTTGCATTTGGGAGAAAAGCAAAAGAGGAAAAAAAATATAAAATGAGAAAAAGAGTAAATCTATACTTTAATTAGCATCTCCTAGCTTATTGAAATGGAACATTTATATATCCCTTTGAGACTGATGCATGTACAAGCCTATCCCTTGTTCTATATGCATTCACGGGCCTCACCCTGCAAACTTCAACGCACTTCAACAAGGGTATCAAAGCTGTTTTGCACAATTATTGATAAAAAGAGGGTGCAATAGCCTTTTAATATTTCAAAGTTTAGTTCAGCTGAAAACAGCTTCCTCCTGAACCGTGCGTGATAATTGATGCACAGCAGCTGCAATTTCATCCACCGTGTTTAGCTGACACCCTTCCTCTACCTATTCCAATAACAAATTATTAATACAAAATACAAAAGAAAAAGAAAAAAATTAAATCAAAATTGAGCAATGATAAATGTTCACCCTATTTTGGAAGGAACGGATCCTCTCTAGTGAAAATAATTTTACATGATAAAATATCATGATCAAATATATTATTTTGATAAAAATATATTGTATTGATAAAATTTATTTAAGCACTTAAAATCTCATGCAATTGTAAAGTTACTATTAAAGATTCATTCTCCTATTTTGAGTGAAAAGAAATCACAGATAACAAGAAAGATGCCACCATACTTAGTATAAAAAGAAATTAGTAGGTAATCCTAAATTATATAATCTTCATTAATTTTTTATGACATGATATATAATTAAATATTATTAATTTTTTAATAAATTATAAAATTTAAATATATATTATATATAAAAATTAATTAAGATCATAATCAAATAATAATCTTAAACTATATAATAATGTCTCAATCTAAGAATTTTGGTACATTTAGCTTTTAGATCAATAGTTGCATGAACTTTTGTTTAATGAAGTGAACAAAACAAATGTCACGACTTCAAATTCATTAATCAGGAACTCATGGAACTATTAGTTCAAACGCTAATTGAACCAAAATTTTAAAATGTATCAAGGTACCATAGAATTTTTCAAAAAGAAAATATAAGTTGAGAAATGATAAATATAAAAATGAGTATATTCCATCAAAATTAGAAAGAAAGAAAAAAGAGAAATAGAGAAAGCTAGCAGAAATAGGCAGAAAGAGAAGCCAACCTTAACACTAACTGAGGTAAGGACCATATCGTCAACAGTGGTAACATTGAGGTGGAGAATGCTGAGGCCGAGGGTTTGAAGGCCAACAACCATTTTCAAAAGCAACCCAGGTCGTTTCTTTGAGAGTATCTTTATGTTGGCATGACCATCCACCAAGGTCACTTCAATGTCTGCTACTGCCCATGAATGGTTCCGTGCGATAATGGCCTCGCTCGTGCCAGGGTAGCATCTACTACTCTGTGTCGCACGTGTCGAGTACTGAGGGAACATGAAGAACTCAGCAAAGGGTGATGAGTCAGAGATGCCACCATTCACCTGCCCTTCCTCCGTTGTTCTCTTTTGGCCCTTCATGCACTGCAGAAGCTGCTCCAGCTCCTTCACGAAGTTAATGGCTCCTCCAATAATAGAGGCTTGATCACCCTGTTTTATTTTTTATGTGGTACGGTAGCTAGAATGTTAGATAGTATTTTAACATTTCCTAAAATTAAGATAAGTTAAGGTTAAAACACTTGTAAAACAAATCAAACTCGTGTACTTGTGTCCAAGGTTATAAAAAAGGGTCTGCCACAATGATTTTGACCATCAAAGATTTTTGGGGTCATCACAACTGCAAGGTGATGGCATTTATAACATATCAACTTTATTTGTGTGTAATTTCTCTGCAATATTAAAAATTGCGTTGAAACTGTGACTGTGACCATAATTAACATAAGGTTAAAACAATTGTAAAACAAATCAAGGTGATGTACTTGTGTCTAAGGTTTATAAAAAAACTGTTTGTACTACAATTTTGACTAATAAAATTTTTGAGATCATGCATTGCAATTACATGATAAAATTTGCAATTAAAATTTTGTTAGTTGTATTTGAAATTTGTAATGATAAAATGAAGAATATTAGACTAACCCTTTGTACATAAGAAGGAGGCATCAAGGATCTAAGCACGGCAAGGTACTCATTCATCTGTTTCCTTCTATTGCGTTCAACCGCAATGTGGGTCATCCTCTGGTTCTCGATCTCCTCCTTGTTCTTGGCGCTCTTGGTGCGACGTCGTTTGCGGCGGCCGGTGGTGGCTTCGGCGGAGGAAGGAGGAGGAGGGAAAGCTCCGGGGAGAGATTGATCAACGGTGCAGGCTTCAGGGGAGGAGTGTGAATCCCATTGGTCTTTGGCATTTTGCAAAACTGATGGAGAAGATGAATCCCAATTTGCATGCAGAGTGTGGTCTATGTTGTTGTTGATGATTCCCACAAGGGCTTTCTCTTCTGAAGCTTGGAAAGCGTAGTCGTGGCTTGCTCCTTCTCCTACTAAAGAGTACAAGTAGTCTTTGTTGTTGCAACCGTAACTGAATGGATCTTGTGGGAAAACCACGGCCTCTAGGGCCATTATTTTTTGTCACTTGTTAGATAAAGTTGGAATTGTTCAAGTGGGAAAGTGGGAGTGTAGCTCTCAAAGGAGACACCACTTTCTTTGTTGAAGAGGAGAAAGCAGAGATGAGGAGAAAAGGTCTGAAAGAGAAAAGGAGAGAGAGGAGGTTGTATAAGAGAGTTTTTTTAGAGTAAGATGAAGGTTAATGATTAGATGATGCTAAGAACAGTTTTGGGAAAGCACGGAAGGTGAAGGTTAATGATTAGATACTAAAAACAGTTTTGGGCGAAGAAAGGAAGGTACTTTACTTTAGCAAAGGCCAAAGCAGGGGCACTAATATAGCAAACAAAGTAACCCTTTTATCATCATCACCTTAAGAACAATGCCCTTTTGCCTTCAAATCTCAAAAGTGGATTGTTCACACAAACAAAAAGCTACAGCCCTATGCACGTGAGGTTTTTCGTCATAGATCACTTCCTTGGCACGAACTTAACCACCGGGAAACACCCAGAAAGATTCTCTTGGCTATTTGTTAATTCCTCTAATTTATAATAGTACAAGCAATAGACTAATGATTCTCCCAACCCCTTGTGATGTCCCATACAACCTCCATGTTAGGGACTAATAATACACAACTAATATTAATTATTTATATAATATTTCTTAAAATATTTTATATAATAGTATTAGTTTAATATACACGTATTGTAAAAGTTTTATACTATCAATAAAAGTAATTCTTAATTTTATTTTTAAGTTAAGTATTATAAAAATTAATAAATTTATTTTTGACAATTTGTGAATGAGTTATATTTTATTTATCAAATTAATTATCTAATTTTCTATTTTTCTTTTTATATGATTTTGTTATATATAGTTTGATCTATAATTATGAATTGAATCGCTGACTCATTTGTTATATATATAGTCTTTGACTTAATTTATATTATGGTTCACGCTGACATAAATGTTAGATTAACTTAAGTTGTAGGTATTGATTGAAGTCGACACCTAAATACAAAACTTCTAATATATACTTGTGACAGATAGAGCACATTTATATCTAAAATAAAGTTATTTGTCACTACACCAAAATAGATTATTATTATTAATATGAGACCTTGATTTTGTGTAAGAGATTTTTGTTTATATCAAATTCTTAAAAATAAAATAAACATATTATAGTAAATATACATATTATGATCGATCTATTGAAATTTTTACTAAGTTGAGCATTAAAATGTCTTTTATAGATACTCATTCATTACTCATAATGTCTTGACCTTGATAGCATGCTCACAACTAAAGGAAGACCTTGAATCTTAATTTATTCAAAAATTCATTTTAGTGAATACTTACCAAAGTTCAACTTAATAAATAATCCTCTCTCATACTTTGTTGTGATCCATCTTAAACACATCATCATTAATTTAATATTTTGATTGAATCTATAATTAATCTATGAGAGAAATTGAACTAACTTATATTAATATAAGTAGTAAAAAAAACTTAAATTAATGATAAGGCGTTTAAATCTATCAATAGTTTTTTTCGTTGTTTAATTAAGGTCTTGAGAATAAGTTGTATGAATAGAATGAAATGTTTTCTTTTAAATGATTCACTTAAGTTCACCCAGACTAGTTAATACTCAATATAATTTCTAAAAAGCAAAGTTTAAAGTAAAACTAAATATAATTTAAGGTTACAAAAGTATAAGTCTTCGACTTTTTTAACAAGGTGAAATTATAGAGAACAAAACAAAACAGTATAGTTTATTTCGTTGTGTTAATTTATCTAATGCTACCTTGGTTGCCACCTTTTCAGTTTTACGTAGAACATATTCTTTATTTATGCACAATATTTTTCATGTAAAAGAAAAACAATTTAAAAGCAGAAATCGCATAAAATATAATTCTTCAATC
This sequence comes from Pachyrhizus erosus, assembly GCA_026544285.1. Lineage (NCBI taxonomy): Eukaryota > Viridiplantae > Streptophyta > Magnoliopsida > Fabales > Fabaceae > Pachyrhizus > Pachyrhizus erosus. The sequence goes on along the minus strand of JAMLFT010005407.1, from coordinate 10,796 downwards.
TTTTGCTTCTAGAACAACTTGATCTTATCCCCAAAATGTATCACAATCAATTCTAATTAGAACAATTACAAATTATAGCCGAAAATAATGTGATTTAGGGTGCATAAATCAATTTAGGTGTGAAACAAACGGCTGGTCGGTAAGGGGACAAAGGCATATAGAAAACTATATACAAGATAAACTGTATCAGATGCATATTTCGTCAACAGGGGCATCGTCTTCACTGTGATGACATTCATCTCTCTTTTGGATATCTTTTTTTTTTCCTCTTCTGATGCATTGACGATATCTGTTTAACTACGGCAAGCTAAAGGTCAATGTGGTCTTTCTTCTGTACACAAACGCATTGTTCTAGCTTTATATTATTTCGTCACTCAATGTATTAAATATAAAAATATATTTGACTATTATTAAACTAATTATAATTTAATCACTGTTAAATTAAAAAATCGTGAATTAATGTCGTCCATCAGTCTAATTTTTAAATATTCTATTGTGTGTATGGGAAACTCTACTTACACTGAAAATAAATCTTATATAATTTATTCCATTTAATAACTTATACATATTTATTGCATTTGAAACTTAATATGTATATAACTACACCAATAATATCATTGATATGATTAAAATTGATTTAAACTCTTTAAATAAAATTGTAAATTCAAATCTTATAAATAAAAAAATGTACTTGAAAGAGAAGAAATAACTAAAGATAATTAATCAATTTAATGACATAGATATTGAAAAAATTAGTAAAGTTTTTGCACATGTAACATGGTGATAAAAAAGAGTTTCATATAATTTAACCATTATATTTCTTAAATTTAATTTTATAAAAAAAATATATTAAATAAAATAAATGTTCCACACTTATTCATTAAATACTTGAATTTATACCTATGTATGCGTGTGTGTCACAACTTTTATTTTATCAATTAAGTCAGTCTGGGCTCTCATTTGGTAATAATGTGGTCCGAGAGTTGTGCATGGAACAGAGAAAGGTCACAAAAAGCTGGTAATAGCTCAGAGATTCTTAGGTAGATCCTTACAAGAGGAAATGAAGGAGCAAATGAAAAATGAAAAACATGCAACAGTCAAACAACTTAGTTCAGGCAACGGGACAAGTTCAGATTTCAGAGGAATGCATGTGACCACACACCATGGGCCACTCTGTCTGTAATCACCTACGATGAACACAATGCACCTCTCTCTCTCTCTCTTTCTATGAGGTCTCTGAGGTCTGTGTTCTTCTAACACTTTTCTCAAATAATATTTCGTTAAACGATCTTTCACATGTAAATGTATCACCTATATATATTTTACTTTTACCAGTGACTGAATGACACATTTGTTTTGGTTCTCACAAACTACTAATTAACCAATTGACCACATCTCAATAAGACATTCTATACGTTTCTTCCCTTTTTCTTGGGTCTCCCTTCTTCCTAATATTAATAACACCTTAATACTAGTTTATAACCATTCTAATCAAACTACGTGTTATTACATTAATTAACGTTTATTATAGAATACCACTGCAATCTTTGATCTACGAGTACAAAATGATTAATTTAATACACAAAAATCCAAACCCAACTGGCATTCCTTTGAATGTATCAGAAAAAGTTGTAAGTTATGAGATTCGATGATCGCTTAACATCAGGGCAACTTGCTAATTTGGAAATCATGCAGCCACTACTACGTACGAATGACCAAAGTATTTTTTTTTTTAATTTAATTATTAATATATCAAATATTATATTTTTAATAAATGTTTTTATTTTAAATTTCAATAACTGGTCTTAGATATTAATAGACAGAATTATGCGTATACACGACACTGAATCTTTACAGAAGCACATAGCTTCATTCAATTTTTAATTTTATTAATATTATATATTATGATATTAGGTTAATATTTAAATAGTATTGTCTCTAATTGTCTACTCGTTATTTAATTTTTTCTTATAGCAAATAAGAGATATCATCTTATTGTTGTTTTTCAGAATTTCTAAATTTGTTCCATGATAATACTTCTCTAAACATAATTGATTTTTTTTTTATCTAACTAATGGTTGAGAAAATGATTGTTAACTGTATCTAGCGTCATATTTTTCAAGAAAACGTGTCAAATCACATCTCTCTATTCCAATATTAAAAATGCCTCTTTCGTCAATGGGTACTTATATGTTTAATTTTATTTATACAAAGACGCGTCGTTATAAATAATTTGTTAAATTAAGGTGTATTATACAAAAATAAAAATAAAAATTAAGGTGTAGTACACAAAAATTTAAGGTGTAACTTTCCATCAAACGAATTAGTTGCGGCCTATATGGCCTACGGGTATTATAATCAACTCATAGGGTTTTTTTCTAATTAGAAAACGAAGTTTTTCCTTCCGTGAGTGTGACTATGATCTCTCTCTGTTTAAGTGGGACTTTCATAATGTAAAACATGGATTTAAGATAGATTTTACAACATAATATAATCATTTTATCATCAATAGTATGGATTAACTAGTATAATCTAAAATGATGATCTTGAATTAGAAATTATGAATGTATTTGTTTGATTAGTATATTACTTGTTAGTTGAAAGTAGATTTCCATGGTGATCTCATTTGAGAAATGTTGACTAAGTATTAATAAAATTAAATAATTATACATATGTATTTGATTGACAAGATGTAATTGATTGATATGATATGTTTTATGTTAGTGGATAATAATGCTTGATAAGGTGTGATTGTGAATAATATGCAAGGTGTCCCTGGTGTGCTAGTAATTTAGAAACATGTGTTTATCATATAAATTATTATTTTTAGAATAAATTTATGAAAGGTCAAAATATATTTTTAATTTTTTAATTATTGTTTAATCTTTAAATAAGTATTTTATTAGTTTTAATTCTTAAATTATTTTCGTTAATATTTTTAGTATTTATTATTGAATGTGATAACTAAATAATGATGCGATAATCACATTTTACATTAGTTATTTTTTTTTAGTTTAAAATCATTAAAAATTGTTTGATTATAGTGTTTAATAAATATTAAACAATTTATGGTGATTTAAAATTGTCAAAAATTGTTTCACCAAGCCATTATCTTACTCAATAACCTCTATAAGACAAAGATGTTTTTCTAGTAAGTTTCTAATCTCTTTCACATCTTCTTTCTCCTCTTTGACAAGTCCCTTTCATTTTATGCAATTTTAATGTCAAACTCATTCCTTTTTACATGGGCTTATGTTGTTGCATCTTCTCATAATCTTTAATCCTCAATCACCCTTTATTCTTCATCAAACCCAAATCGCTCCTCTAATTCACCCACCAAATCGAACGATCTTTCATCCTTGCCAGTGTTGGCTAAGCCAAATCGAATTTTTCTCAAACTAGTGTCCCCAAAGTCATTCCTAGAGGCGAGACATTCAATTCAACAATGAAGCTTAAAATTTTTATTGAAATTGAATTCGTTTCATTTGGCTACTTTGTTATTATGATTTCCAAGTTAGTTAATTAGTCAATAGTGTGTTCAATTTTGTTATCCTTGAAATTTTGTTTCTTGAGTTTTAAGTTGGCTGGTGAAAATAGGTATGTTTAACATTGTGTTTAAAGGATGAAATTAAAATTTACATGATTTTATTATGTGAAAATGATGTTAATTTTTGAATTGACGAAATAAATAAAATGTCATGAGCCACAATCATGTGGTGTCCTTGCTAAAATTTTAGTCAAATTTAGAATTTTTGTATATTGTTATTTACAATTATTTCTTAACAAAGTACTCACCCATTTGTAATAAGTGTTTTATGAAAAATGTGCTCACAAGTTTGCTTTTATAAAGCTCAAACAAAGTTAATTGATAATTTCTAAAGATGTTCAATTAATTTATTCATCAAATTACCTAGGTACAAATAATAATAGGATAATTGATTATTAAGAAATTAGGAATTTCTTTAAGGGTCAAATAATCAATTTTCTTAAGTAACTTAGGATTTGTATAGGTGCACAACTAATTGATTATTTGCGTACTTATGCAAATCCTAAGTTGCAAGACAAGAGATAAGAAATTATTTTGTTCATCTAATTGATTATTTTGTTATTGTCTTAAAATTTTTAATTTTCAAACAAATTTTTGCCTAAATTTAATCCTAATTTTTTAAAACATGATTTGACTTTTAAAGGTTGCTTAAGTGACTTTTAATCATTAAAGACTTATACCAAATGTATGCACACACACAATTATGTAATCAAATTATAAAAGGAAACAAGCCAAAGGTCTTAAATTTATTACAATTTTATTACTTATACAAGACATCATCAAAACCAATTAAGTGAAGCATAAACATCACATCTTTAATCACTTTAACTTCATGTTCAAGGTCATCACATTAAAGACTGAGTTAGACATTGGTTTTACATATAAATCTTATAAAACAAATGTAAATCTATAATTAAGTGACAATTCTTTAGAACTTGTTATATAACTTATATGTCCATTTTTTTAAAAGACAAACCCTAGTCAATATTGTGAACAAAAGACTTTGGAGAATGTGCAACTTGCATTGTGAAAATATTTTTCATCTAGGTCAAGTAATCTATTATATCGACTAGAAATTTAAAGGAATATGGTTCACACACATATTTGATGATCAACCTAACCCATATTGGGTTTTGGACTAGACCTTAATAGTGCCTTTAGAGTAAAACATTTTACATATTGCTTGATTAAGAAGGAAAGTGAGGAAAAATTATCAAGGATGTGGAAATCTCTCTCCTCCAAATTTTGTCTTTCTCCAATAATGGGAAATTTATTTTCCTTTTTATTAAAATTCATCTCCTTCTTTCTTTTTCATCAAATAGTAGTATCTTTTTTTTTACAAACATCCTTCGTTTCTTCATAATTTACTATGAGAGCATCCCACAATTCTATAACCGTTTTAAGAGCATAAAACTTCTTGTACTCAATTTGGTGAGAGCACATGTGATGGTATAACGTGCTTTGTTGTTGAGTTGTAGGATGTTGTAATCATCTTGGTTCCATTGAGCTTGCAGACAAGTGATGGGAATATCACCATTTACAATGATTTTTCATAATTGGTATTGTTTGGATTTTATTGACATCTCCATACGATTTCTTCAATATGGATAGTCTTCTCCAAGAGAAACTCAAGGTCTTGTTAATGATGCTCTGTCTAAAATGAATTGTTTTTACTGGTTAGCCATCTTGGATTTTTTTTTTCTTTAGACACTATTAGGTGCTAAACCCCTTAAAGGTTAAACTTTGATACCAAATTATAAATCCAAGGAAAATAGTATAATTGTGTTTTTATAAACTTTTCTAAACAAGATTTTTAAACTCAACTGTGATGTTATTGTCTAAGTCGAAAGAAGGTTTAAGAGAAAATATTTTAGAAAAAAAAATAGTTTTGCAAAATATGATCAAATGATTTTTGTAAATAAAAACTTAAAAATGAAACATAGACAATTTTTCCTTATTATAAGATAAGAATAAAGAAAAAGATAATAATATAAAAATTTCATACTAGTTCACCTTTACTACTCAAGTTGCACTTAGTTTTTGACAAAATATTAAGTTCCACTAGATATTAAACCACTTATGACTTACAACAAGTAGTATTTCTACCACTTTTTTCAAGCTAACTACTACAACTATTTTTTCTAAAGTCACTCTCGGTTCACCCTTAAGGTTTTAAGGTTGGACATATAAAAAATGTTCAAAGACTCAACTTTGTTTGATGTAGACAGATATAGAGATAAGACTAGAGTCTAACTCTCAAGTATACAAATGTTTGAGAACTTTTAAACATTATACAAGATCTCGTTTTGAAAGGCATAGTAATTTCTCAAAGAATTAAAGTCATAATTTATTCTTGAAAATTTCTAAGCATCTTCTATTTATAACCAACTCCTTTTAAGTATATGTTATTTCACAATAGTCTATCTATTTTGTTTATTGGTGATGTTTTGAAGTTGTATTTAATGTTACATTAATTGTTTTTCACTAACTAGTCACTTGACTTATGATAAAATAATCTACTTATCTCCTTTTATAGGCACCTATATGAAGTCAAAGACTTTGTCATCTTTTCATGTGTTGAGACATTTTTCTTATCAACTACAAGCATGACTTTTTAGGTATTAGAAGTCTTTTCTAATACGTGTTTGAGAAAACTCTTTAATTTTTGAATAAATACTAGGATAATTGTTTGAAACATTTCAGCAAATTAAATAAAAATAGTAGTAATAACTGCAGAATAAATATATAAATAGAGTCATTGATAGTCGTAGTCTGTCAAACAGATAAAGTAAGCACAAATTTATATAATTATCATTCATTTGTTTAGTAAGAACAAAATATCAAACTTATAAATTATTTGCATAATCAAAATATTGAGGGTCATAATTCATCTCACGAACTAACTCATTATTTCAAATTTGGTTATCCAAATTATTGTATGTTTTGGAAGGACGTTTTAAAGGTCACGTTGGTTTCATTTATAGGAAATATTGCCAGCTTCTTTTTTTATTTAGTTTTTTTATAATCCTAATTTTACTATTATTTATGTTACATGTCAGGATGCATATGTAGATAAAGGCTAAAGCAATAGTTGATATTTTTTCCGAGTTGGATATGGTTAGGAAAGGATAGACATGTTAGTGAAGTATCAAAAATAAAGATAGACGTATTAGTAAATTATACTTGGTAAATTATTTACATGAGAAATACAAAAATGATTGATTCCATTCATTTAATGCATGGAATTTAGAGTAAATAAATATACCATTCTTTTAACTAATTTATAAAATTAAGAAATTTAGTTTATAATATTAAATTTATTAATAATTTATATTTTTTAAATTATTGAAATTCCATTCTTTTAACCTCTTTTTAATTCTAAGTTAATTAATGTATTTTCACTCACAAGTATTATTGTAAATAACATAATTGATGCAATAGATAACTTGGAAGAGGTCTTATAAAAATTATTAAAACAAATTTTCTACAAAATTATATTAAAAATATTAAAGATGGTTAGATACAAGTACAAACCTCATTGTAGAGTATTCTTCAAAAAAGAAAACTCATTGTATGGTAGAAAGAAATGTCACCTTTTTAGGTGTAAGTCGAAGGTTTCCTTACATTACTAAATAATCTTTTAATTGATAAGTTATTTTGCAAATTTACCATTAAATTATAAAATCTTATGTATATATAATTTTGCATCAATTCAAAATTATTTAGTATTTTATTGATGTAGATGAGGACTAACATGATATAATCTTTTGAATATATGGAACTAAAAATTTGTTGACCTATTTTTATTATTGTTTAATTTTAACTTGTCACAATAAACATCTACATAAATATTTTACAATATAATTGATAAAATAGTATTTTATATGAGATTATTAAATAACAAGATCGAGTTTATTGTGTGTAGCTGTATTAAAATTTAATATTCTCAAAGAAAGAATTTTTTTATTCATAATAGTCTTATTAAAATGCAACAAGATTTTTTCTAGTAAAAGATAATTGAAACCTATACTAAAAGAATTATTAAATAATAAAAAAAGCTAAATATTACATTGGTATAAGCAATTCTTCTTTCATTACTAAAAAATAATAATATTAGAGATGGATGATATATATCTCTTGCTGAATAGATAAAAATTTAGCAAAAAATATATATTAGTGATGGAATTTATAATGAACAAAAATTCTTTCATTATCTTTTTCTGTATAAATCATGTATATTTTCTATATGAGACAATTTTATTCTAGTTGGGTAGGATTATTATGAAAAATAAAATTTTTCTCTTAAATATTTAAAATAGTTGCATACTTAGAACTTGAATCCAAACTCTTTGGTTAGGAGTGAACAATTTTGCACCAATTAATCCACACATTCAATGGTGGACAAAAATGCACTGCTAAAATAGATATTGCTAACTATTAATAAGAGAAAATTAAATCTACCACAATTTCTATTTCTTATATTTATTTTTATCTATCCTCTTAAGAGTATAATAGTTAAGAAAGATAATTAAGGCTTAATTATTTATTTGGTTTCACAATTTTTTCAATTTTGTTTCATTATTAATAAATGGTTCAATTTAGTCTCCTTAATTTTTAAAACGGTTCAATTTTATTTCTTAATTTCTAAAAAATAATATAATTTGGTCATTTCTATGTAAATTGATTGGACAAAAAGGATCAAATTGTATTGTTTTTAAAGAAATTAAAAAACCTAATTTAATAATTTTAAAGATTATATAACAAAATTGGACCATTTACTAATAGCAAGACAAAATTAAATAAAATAAATAAATAATGAGACTAAATAAGTAATATTTTTATTTATGTTAATATATTTTGAGATATGATACACTTATAACAATTCATATGATAATATATATAATATAATTTTTTGTGTCTATTTCTCTCCATCATTATGACATGTAATAAATGATATCTAAGAAAGACGTAAACACAAAAAAATGATATTATATAAACTATTATATGAATTGTTATATAAATAACATTTTTCTATTATTTTTAATTTTTTAATATCATATTACTATTTTTCTCTTATTTATGAAATAATGACATAATTAAAAAAATGATAATTAATATTATTTTAAACTTCTAAATAAATAAAATAAATAAATTTTCTTTTAAAAATAGACAAATAAAAAGTAATAATGGTGCATTACTTTAACCACAATTTTAGGGGAGAAAATCCCAAAAATTATTCAATATGAAATAAAAAGTGATTTATTTCTTAAATTAAAGGAATATTTAATGAGTAAATATTATCATAAAGAATATAGTAGTAAATATTATACAGATATAAAAATCAAAATGAGTAAATATACCTGATTTTATTCTTCTTTTCGAACCACTTGATTCTCTTTTTTCTGTTCTCTCAAGACTGGAATTAAATGTATTTTAAATCAACACAAAATCGGTGTTTCCAAGCACGATGTCATGTCACCTCGTACAAGTACCACAAAAAGCAAAAAAAAAAAAAAAAAAAAAAAAAAAGTTTATAAAAATCTGCTTAAAAAATTGAGCGTTATTAATTGATTTACTATTGTCAAAAAATAATTCACACACACAGAGTTCCTATTATTCTGGCGGTCAACCTCATTCGGTACAGGTATTTACACGACAATACCACGGAAACAAGTGCTCACCACATGGCTTAAAATCATATCGAAACTACCATTTCAGCGATTCATAACCCTACCACTTCCGCTCCCACACACTTAAACCAGATTCCAGATGCTTCACATCTGGTCGGATATATCATAATATCCAGAGTTACTCTCTATTTTTCTTTTCTTTTTTATTTATTTATTTAAATCTAATAATTAATATTAATTATTTATTATAACTATTTTAAAAAATAAATAATAATTATTAAAAATAAAAGTAATTAAAATTAAAAAAATTAATATTAATAGAAATTAAAAATATATTATGAGGCTTGTATGTAGGTATATATTATGGCTCAAAGGCTGACTGAGTCATACTGAATGGTAGTATCTTTTGGTTTGCCGGTGTGACTCATGACGTGTCTTGCCTCTGCACGATTCCCTCTACTCTATTCTCACACGACAACAATTTCCTCTAACTTTCTCTGCTGCATGGGATTTTCAAACTTGCATTAATTACTCACCCTGACTAACAATCATGCTATCATTTAATTATTATAGTAGTTAATGTCGTTAAGCAACCGGTAACAATAAGAATGAGTCTAGAGTTTGTATTAGAATAGAATTAGAATCTACAGATATGGCTATGGTTATATTAATCTACGGAATTTAATATGCCTCTAGGTTCCAGCTGGTGCTTTCTGAACTTATCGCGTGTAGCCATGTATGGTGAGGAAATTTACATGTACAACTCATTACAATCATAATTATTAATCCACGTAACCCTGCGCAACTCAATATATGATCGCCACATATATAATTAAAACTTTAAATATGTTTTACATTTATAATCATTATTTTTGTTTTTAATTCTTATAAAAAATTCTATTTTATTTATAATTGTAATATTTATTATTGTTTGTTTTAGTCCACGTCCAATTCATCTCAATAAATCAATCAATATCCTTCAACCAACAAATTCAATGGATAAAAGATAAGTTAAGTTAGATTTAGTTGTTGGGAAGAAGATTTTTTTAGTTTTTGATATTTTGATTGATTATTTAATTAAATATTATTTATTGAATATAATATTTTGTAAACTAATATAAAGGTCATTATTTTGTTGTTTTGTCTTATGTTTATTTAGCTTAAAATGGTTATTTCTAAAAAGCATTTAAGTAAAGAGAATGTAATAAAATAATATTTTTATAAATGTGACATTTTATATATATAGTCAACTTATAAGTAATTTATTTTTTATAATATTTTTTATTTTTTTTAGCAAGACAATTCAACTTAACTTATAATCTCTTAAGATTAATTTATATTGAGATTTTCAAACGACTCTCAATACAAATATACACAATCCAATTTATTTTTTATAAATTAATTAAATTAGATTAAGTTGACTCATTTCATATCATTATACAAATTACCGAAACTAAAACATAAGTTACTATATTTTACAAGAATGTAATGACATGAGTTACAATAAAATAAAAAAAGTTATTGGGAATTATATCCTTGATTTGCAATTTTAATGTTATTATATTTTTAAATAATAATAATAAATTTATATATAATGAATAATATTATTAATAATTATA
>JAMLFT010005405.1:0-17624 GCA_026544285.1 Pachyrhizus erosus | reverse complement strand
TCTTTTTTTATTTTTTTAATTAAATTATGTACGATTTTAAGTTTTTAAAATTTTAATTAATAAAAATTGTCTATTTTTAAATGTGTCTTGTAATGATGTTTTCTTTCTATAACTTTCAGTGTTGCAACAATTAATTTTGAGCCTCTTATTATTGAATTTAGTATTTTAAAATATAGAATAAGGTTTTAAATATATCTATTATTATGTACTTTGAAATTTCATTTGAAATCTTTATTTCGCCTTCTAAAGTCACAAAATTGAAGTTGACGTTGCAAATTAACTATTAATCACGTCAAGAACCATCACAAGAGAATGAAAAAACTCTAAAAAAACATTTATATTAAAATAGACCCAAATACAATGCATAATTATCTTTAAGAAAATAACAAAAATGAAGTGTAACATAAGTATTTTTCATAGAGAATAAAAATGTAATTTAATCTATATGTTGTCGTGTTACACATTAAGAGTACTTTTTATAACAAAATCAAATTAACAACTATTTTAAACATTGAAAAAAAAATATGTATTAACAATATAAAATAATTTAATATTATTATTTAATTATAAATTATTATATATATTTAATTTATTAACTTTTATAATAATTATCTTAAAAGTATTACTTATAATTAATTAATAGTAAACAAAATTACACTCACAATATATATTCATTAAATTTTTTAGAATTTTTTTATCTTAATAATTATTGGACATCTTGAAGTTTTATTTTTTCATACTTGATTATTGAAATTTTATTATTATTATTAAGATTTTATGCTAATTTAGGGTCAAGTAACTAACAGTAAAAAAATCTACACATTTTATTTTTATTAGAACAATAAATACAATCACTTAAAAATTTGTTTAATTTATACACTGATTTCACATTTCATCCTAATTAATTGCTAAATGTAAAAAGTTTAGGATAGTTAATTGTATAAGTTAATTACTTTTATAAATTTAAATGCTGACTTACTACTATATTCTTTTTTTAGAAAAAAAAAACCATTAATGTACTCCTAACTTATTGGAAGAAATAAATGTGGAGTATGTGATGCACATCCCATTATTGGATGTTGAAGGAAAAGATAATTTGATTTGGAGATGGAGTAAGGATGAAAATTTTACTATAAAATCAACTTATAGAGAAATAAGGAAGATGATAAACTTAGATCATCTAAAGATTGAAAGAAAATGAAATAATTTGTAGACACTAAAATTTTTACCAAAGGTTGAACACTTTGTGTGAAAAGTTTGTCATAATGTAATATCTACCAAAATTCAATTGTAACAGAATGACATAAAATGTCATACCACATGTTCAACACACACTAATAATATGCAAAATTATTGGCATGCGTTTTTAAGTTGTAGTAGGCACAAAGGTGTTGGATGATGGTGGATAAATGAGAAACACTATAATTTATAATTGATAAGGTAAAAAACTTTAAGGAATTTGTGTTTGAGTTGTTGTTTTCTCATAATAAGGAGTATGTATGTGATTGTTTGATGTTGATGTGAAGTTTGTGAAAAGCTCAAAACGAAGTCACTAGGGTGGTGACCAACATAGTAGAGGGACAAATAATGAATCAAGGACAAAATTCATATACATAATGGATGCATGCATAGCAAATAAGTACTATAATGGAGGACAAGATTATGACAAACTAGGTAACTTCAACTTGAAAAGCACCACTGCTGGGATACATGAAGTGTAATGTTGATGTTGCCTATCTTGAAGATCAACAATGTTTTGGAATTGGCTTTTGCATTAGAAATGGGAGAGACAATTTTGTTATTGGACTAACACATTTGTTTAATTCTATTCCCATAGTGCATATTTGTTAAAAATTGTCAAATATGTCAAAGACCAAAAACTACAAAATATTGAATTTGTCATTGACAATCAAAGAGTAGCTATTGCAATTAACAACAAGTAGGACGATTATTTTGAGTTTGAATCTATCATCCAAAAGTGTAAAAATCTAATACAAAAGTTATCAACTGTATTAGCTTGTCATGTAAGAAGACAAGCAAATCAAGTGACTCATAGTTTAGCTAGGGCATCTAAAGATGAAGTTAGTTGTCAATATTTTGCTATTATTCTTAGATGTATTTATCATTAGCATTACAAGAATTTATTTTGATATGCTTATTCCTTAAAAACAAAGTATTTTCATAAACTCAAGACTTAAATACAATTTTGGTTTCTCTATTTTATCAAATCTACAATTTTGGTATCCCTATTTTAAAATAAAAATATTTGGTTTATCTATTTTAGAAATTTTGTAATTTTGGTCCAATACTTAATTTTGTCAACATTTTTTTTTCTTTTCTATATTTTAATTAATTAAATAATTTATTAATGACATGTTAAGTTTATGATTCAATTTGATTAAAATAAAATAATTAAGATATAAGCAAAATTAAATATTAAACCAAAAATATAATTTTATTAACATAGAGAGATGAAATATCTAATTTTAAAAATAAAAGAATTAAAATTGTGAATTAAATAAATAAATAAATTAAATTATATTTAATCCTAAACTCAATAATAGAACTTATAGACACACATGCTCCTTCTAAAATATATATGGAAATATATTAATAAATTTATATATCTATCTTTTATGTATATATCTACAACTAATTCATAAAAATATAAAAATATCGTATTTATCATAAAATATATTGCACAAATTATGTTTATGCAAAATATTAAAAAATGAAAGAAGAATGTTTTAAAACTATAAAAGGGAGATACACAATTAATCAAGTAAAATTTATGAAGTAAAAATTTAAAGATATGTAATTAAAATTATAAATATTTGACTTTTGATACTTTCTAATTTTTATAAAAATAAAATAAAAATAATGTGTCATTCCTTAACAAGTTAGCAAGTTTCTTATGTGATACACATGTATTTTTTAATTTAAATAAAACTTATAAAATATTATTAGCTAATTTAAATTTAGGATAAAAGATTCTTGTTTTTAAATAAAAAAGAATTGATTTGAAACTATAAGAAGATGATGTTTGAGACAAAAATTATATTATTATAAATGTGATTAAAGCTTAAATTTGAAAGAAGAAACGAATTTATTATAAAAAAATTAATAATTGGAGAATTTTTAAAACATATACAAACAAGTACAAATAATTATAAAGTCTCGTATTATAGAGAAACAAGGAGATATCCTTACATTTAACAATAAAATTTCAAAAGTTGTATATATTAAAAATAATAATTCAAAACATTCAATTACTTTTTAGAAAAATATATTTAAATGTATTACTCAACGAACACTTTTATTTTTTAAAAACCATTGGAGCAATGGTACTCCATATAGAAATAATAGAATATAGAGGATTAACACATTCTAGCAAAACTAAAGATTTGGCTTCTATTTTTTGGTCAAAGGGTTTCTGTTCAAACTTTATAAATCTGGAGATAATAAGAATGATGTTCATATTTAATGTTCAACTGCTTTTTTAAAAAAAATAATCTCTAAAGAAATATACCTATAGGAAACAGAAAAAAGAAAAAAAAAAGTTAAAATTAACATAAGGAAACTATCGATCTCTCACATAAGGCCACACACTCCCATAACATGTATGATAGTAATTAAGGTTTAAATTTAGGATGGCTTTATTAATAAACAACATCCATTTTTTGGAGTTTGTGAAAATGATCTATGAATATTGGTTTGGGCTGAGATATGAGGAGTGAACATACAGCAGGCCCATGCAGGTTTAATAAAATATGATAGCCAAAGCTCAATTGGTGAGCGTGCAATATCAAACAAAAGGATTATTATTCATATATATACACATTATAATATAATAATAAATAATATTATGACATTTATGTTTATGAAATTATTTTTAATTTAGTAATAAAAATATATTATTATTATTTATAAAAAAATGTTGATGACTGTAATATTACAACTAAGGGATTATCCAATAATCTACTCTCCTTTTCTTTGTTTATTTTTCTTTCTCGTTTGTATGATTTTTTTAATCTATTTTTCTACGAATTTAAATTATATTTCTAGCCTCATTTTCATTTTTTTTTCTTATTTGCATAATTTTTCTCCATCCATTTATATAATTTTTAAATCCATTTTCCTGCTCATTTACATAATTTATTTTTCTAATTTAAATTATTTTCTTCCATTTTGTCACTCATTTGTATAACTTTTTCTTTTGCCACTCATTTAATTGATATTCCCCACTAATTTTTTCACCCCTTTGCATGATTTTTCACTCATTTCCCGCCCACTTTTATATTTTTTTTCTTATTTTTGCTCATTTGCATGGCTTTTTTTTCATTCATTTTGTTTGTGTAAAATATTTGTAAATTTTTATAAAATTTATATTTTGATTATTATTTTGTGAAGTTAACTACAAAATGTTAAAAGTGAAATAACATTACATCATCGAATCATAAATTAATATATATTATAAGATTATTGTCTTTATTAATAATTGTTTTGAAAGTAATATTTAAGACTATTTCTAATTATTTGATCATAAAAAAATTATATTGAGTCACTAACATATATCAGAATTAAATTCATTATTTTCTATGTAAGTAAAATATGAATTATGGACAGTGTAAAAAAATTTACTCTAAAAATCAATTAAAAATCATCATTAGTAATGAAGAATAAATTGTAAAAGTAAAAAAATTTACTATAGATGACAGGTTATTAAAATCTCCTTACACTATTAGTGCATATATGATTTTCTCCAAGTTAAACATATTTAGTTAATTTTATTTATGAAATTATTTTTTATCAATATAATCTATGTTAACGTTTTTTATATATCAAATGTACTTTGACGTTAAACCATACGTAAAATGAAAAATTAAACAAGTTGTTATATAAAAAAAAATAGATTCTTTTTTTTTCTATTGTAAAATAAAATTAGATTCGAACATTACACTTAACACATAAAAAGAGTTACTACTTCTTTTTATGATGCACCCTAAAACTTAAATTATTTATATATGTTACAACTTCGTTTTCACCATTTTATTATTTATGTCATTTAAATCAAATTTAAATTTCGTTTTACATTATTTCATATACCAGACATTTGAATAAAAGGAAAATCAATTTCAATATCGTTAACCTATCAAGAATAAATCCGAAATAGTCAACTCATTTGAATCCCATTTCTATTTTGTGAAACCATTATTACATTAGGTTCGCTACTACGTTTTAATCATGTAAGGAAAAGAAAGTGCATTATAATTTGAGATTGTGAGCAAAGGTACTTGATCAACAATTTTTTTATGGTCTTAAGAAAAACACTTTTTATGGATTATCAGCAAATTTCAAAATTATATAGGACACAATAGTACTAGTTGAGTGTTGATAGAGTCTGTTATGTATACGTTAATTATGGTACAATGTAGTAATCAAGTGAGTAGTAAGAACACATCAAACACGATACAGTCATTAGCACGCCCTTAGGTTGACCTTTATGCCCTAAAGTTGGCCAAAAATCCTTTATTTTTAAGTATATGCCCTTACGGTCATGATTTTAACATATTATTTGATATTATTTGAATTTTACTTAATTACACTTTTAATCTTTTAAGTATCATGATTATATAGTTTTAATTTTTTAAATTTCAATTGTGTTAATTGAATTTCTCAAGTATTATATATATGTAATTTTGTTCTTTTAAATTTTAATTATGTAATTTTAGTTTTTAGAATTTTATAATTGTGAAATTAAAATTATTTTTTGAAGACTAAAGTTGCACATTTGTAATATTTGAAAGATTAAAATTGCATGATTGAAAAATTTAAGGAATTAAAATCGTACTTTTGTAATGTTTGAGAATCTAAAATCACATAATTGAAATTTGAAATATTGAAATTATGCATTTGAAATATTCGATAGACTCAGTTAACATAATTGAAAAATGAGGATGTGAAACATGAAGGATCAAAAGTGTAATTAGGCTTAGTTGCATCTGTGATCCTTCAAATATCACAATTGCTTAATTTTAGTCTGTTGAGTTTTAATTGTGTCAATTTTTTTGAAAGACTAATTGAAATATGTTGATAAAAAAAACTTAAACGATATTACAAGATGTGTTTAATCTAAGATAAGCAAAAATACAAAATAAAAAGAAAAATAAGTGTAGTAAGACACAAGTAACTTCATCCTTATAATTAAATACAAAATCATGTATCCCTAAAATAACAGAAAATGAGTTTTCATGCAAAATGTCCTGATGCCTTCATACAATGATTTTGAATTGCTTCCATACAAAGTTTTCCTAACACAAAATAATTCTCATTCATCATTCAAACTTGACTTTGTATTATGAATACAAACACCCTCTTAGATGCAAGCATTAATTCAAAAAGAGTCAAAATTTTATCTTGGCCTTTATTCCAATTCCAAGAATAAATTTTAATCAACTCAATAATTTCATCTACATCCTTATAGATGTTTGAAAAAACCAATGCATTTCTTGCTAATTAAATTACCCATAAAGTAACAAACCACACTAACATCCATTTCATTGTAACAAACTCTCAACAATTCTGAAAATTGTATGAAACTCTCTTTCATTTCATATTGTAACATTGTTTTAACATCCCACCATCTCAAAAACATATGCAGTGCATCTTCATTCTCCAAGTCGCATCCTTTGCATATCACATTGTTTGCTGGAATAATATTATGTCTTGCAATGTTTTGTAGAGATGACAATCTATTTTGTGATGATTTTCAAACAAAAAGTAATATCTTTGGAGGAACACCACTAACCCACAGTTTTTGAAAAAATGTTTCCTTTGCCGCATTCCTAATTTCCACAATAGTTTTGTACGTCAATTTAACAATATAAATACATGAATCATTTACAATCTAAATCCATTGATTTTCTTCGTCCATCCCCCCCTCCAAGCACCCCCTACATCAACTTTTAAGTCTTTTAACAAAACTTCTTCCCATGAAAACAATGACCTTCTTCACATTTAAAAATACTTCCTTTGCCCATCATGACCACAACAAACATCTACCACCTTTTCCTCTGGAAGGTTGTAAAGCCTTTGATATTTATCTTTCATCACCATACCACCCCTCACCTAAGGATCATGCCATAAGTATGTTTTATTACCACCTTCCACGTTATATATTAACTTTGAAAATCACCTTATTTTAAATCCTATAAAATCATCCAAAGAACTAATTATTTCCAACCAATTACAACAAAGCCTTCCTTCATAAATTCACCTCTACAATCCCTACCACACTTCCCTTTGAGCACTTTATACCATAAAGCATTTGAAGAATTTTTCAAACGCGAACACCATTTTCCTAAAAAAATCCAAATTAAAAGCCTTAAAAATTTTAAATTCAAATCTCCATCCTCCTTTGTTTTACACACCATTTCCCAAGACACTTAATGAACTAATCTTTTATCCTCACTTCCCCCCATAAAATGTTTTGAAAAAGAAATTCAAGTTTAGAAATTATACCTAATAGTGTTTGGAAGAAAGAAAGAAAGTATACCAGGAAAGAAAACGATATTGATTTAATAAGGATCATCTTTCTTGTTGTTAAGATATGCTTAATAGCCCATGAAGATAATTATTTTACCACATTTGACACAAATTTCAAAATATCCAATATTTTGGGATTTTCTCCAATTGGAAGACAAAGATACTTAAAAGGCATATCTCCTACCCTATAGTTGAGGATAAATATTGCTTTTATCAACCACCACTGATCAACATTTACATCAAATAAGACTTTTATGAAAATTCACCTTCAATCTTAACACTAACTCAAATAGTTTTAAAAATTGATTTAACTCACATGTTTTCCCATGTACTCTCACTTTTGATAAGTGTGTCGTCTACAAATTGTAAATGAAAAATAGTAGGTCCATTTTTACCAACTGTATATCCTTTAAAAGTATCCAAATTTACTATTGTGTACATCATTAAATTAATTTTTTTTGTTACAATAAGAAATAAAAATGGAGCTAAAGGATCTCTTTGCCTAAGATCACTTCCTATATCAAAATTATCTATGGGATCTCCATTCACCAAAACAAATACCCTTATAGATTTTAAGCACTCTTTTATCCATTTTATCCTAAACTCATCCTTTCTATTATATAAAATAAGTAGGCCTTTTCAAAATTCACTTAAAAACATACTAAATCCTTACCCATTCATTTTGCCTCATCAACCACCTCATTTGCTACAGGAATACCATCTAGAATTTGTCTCCTTTTATTGAAAGTAAATTGATTCTCTAAGATGACTTTTGAAATAGCATTGCTAAATTTTTAGCCAAAATTTTTTATAATAGTTTATACATACACTCAATCAATGATATATGTCTAAAATCACCTAATTTCATAGGATTGTCTTTTTTAAGCACCAAAGCAATAAAAAAGCTATTTAAACCTTTCACCATCTTTCCATAGGGATGAAATTTCTCTATAAATACGATAAAATCATTTTTGATAGTATCCCAAAAATCCTTAAGAAAAGATAAATTTATTCCATATGGTGTAGGACTTTTAAAACTATCACATTCCTAAACTGCTTCTTTTGTTTCTTCCTCAGTAAAAGATGCCACAAGTTGTTGATTACATACCTTTATAATTTGTGGGATTTATAGTCCTTCAAGACTAGGTATGTCTTCTCCTTTTAAGGAAAAATATTGTTGAAAAAATTATTTAATATTATTCCTCAAAGGCTCCACACCCTCCACTTGCAACCCATTAAACTCCAAACTCATAATTTCGTTCCCTCTTCTCCTCTTTAATAAACATTTATGGGAATATTTGGAATTCCCATCACCCCCTCTAGCCATTGCATCCTTTACTTCTGTTGATTTAAATTATATATAATATCTTATATATTTTTTCTTCATAACATCCCTCCTCTTCTTCACCTCCATCAATGATCAAATATTATTTGTCTCATTATTATAAAAAATGTTTCCTTACTAAATATATTTCTCTCTATATATATATATATATTATTTTTAATCGAAACTATTGTTGCATTGGGATAGAATGGTAGGAAAGGTTGACCATGCAAAATGGGAAGAATAATTTGGAAAGAAATAAATGATGTGAAGTAGTGACTTTGTTTTGTGATTTCTTTTAAGACAAAAAATAAGATGATTTTGATTTTTTTTAAATTAAGATAGGACAATGATGAATATTATTAAAATGTTAAGAGTAAATTAAAAAAATTAATAATAATTTATTAGTTATAAATTTGAATGTTATTTCAAGACATTTTTAAAAAATATTGTAAATTAATAAAATATACCTACTTATAAAATATTTTTATATTAGTAAAAAAATTATAAACTAATTAAATAAACTATAATTAATTGAAATAGTCAAATACAGCCCCAGTAAAAAAAACATTTGCTAACATTATTCATAATTTATTCAAAATATTTAAAGAATATTAATTGTATACTTCTTTTTGAAGGAAGAACATTAATTGTATAATTAAGAAGAACTAAAAAAAATACTACTAATTTAACGTATTTTAACACAATTTTTAATATTTTTATTAATTAATTTATCAAGCCATTTATTAGCAAGCATTAAATAGAAATTGGCATGACTTGCAATTAGGTGGTTTGAACCTTAAGCCTTGTTGACCTTGTGTAGTATCCCTAGTCTCTCTGAGTAAGTAACTTGTCCCTTTTCATGGATTATGTAATAAATGAGTCTACGCACTTTAATTTCGCAGTAAACGGCAATTAGGGAAACTTGTATCTCTCTATCCAATACGTTTCTAACACGTGTCACCCTTCTACTGTCGTTGTTAGCTATAATCCCAATCATCACCTTCTTAATCCCCTAAATTTGGTGTCCCAACCACAAATAAGCTGTTAGAACAAAACCAGATTTACTTATAAACTCAATAATAATACTAATAATTAAACAAAAAAGAAAAAAGAAAAAAAGAAAGAGCTGAAGAATTCAATTCAACATTGAGTACCGTCATCTCCGTTCACTACCCTCTTCATTCTCGCATTCTTTATTTTCTCTAATTCTAACTTCAAAGCAACTCAACATTAAGAATATAAAGTTCCGTCACAATCTTTCACTTTCTCTCTCTTTGACTGAGAGAGAGAGAGAGAGAGAGAGAAAGAGAGAGAGAGAGAGAGAGAGAAAGAGAGAGAATGAAGCTCTCGGCGTTGCAGCAGAGCTACCTCAACCGCCGGAGCAACAGCTTCAGAGGATCGTTGCCGTTGGACTCCTCCGGCGAAGCCTCCGGCAAGTCGCCGGCGTCCACCTTCTGGCTCGTCCTCCACGCCGCGTGCTGCCTCATCAGCGTCGTCCTTGGCTTCTGCTTCTCCCGCCTCGTCTTCCTCTTTTTCTTCTCCGCCGCCTCCACCAATCACTCCGCGTTCCGCGGCGGAGAAATCTCCGCTCCGCTCGTCGTGCATTCCGCCCTCGCCACCGTGAACCCGATCGCGAACGTCGCGGCTCCGGCGAACCGGACCACCGTGGCCGCCGGCAGCCGAGTGGTGGTCGGGCGGCACGGGATCCGTGTCCGGCCGTGGCCGCATCCGAATCCGGAGGAGGTGATGAAGGCGCACCGCATAATCGAGAGAGTTCAGGGGGAGCAGAGGGCGCTGTTCGGAGTGAAGAAAGCGAAAACAGTTATTGCAGTCACGCCGACGCACGTGCGAACATTTCAGAAGCTTCACTTGAGTGGCGTGATGCACTCGTTGATGCTCGTACCGTACGATGTCGTTTGGATC
Source organism: Pachyrhizus erosus (assembly GCA_026544285.1). NCBI lineage: Eukaryota > Viridiplantae > Streptophyta > Magnoliopsida > Fabales > Fabaceae > Pachyrhizus > Pachyrhizus erosus. Next base: position 6,829 of record JAMLFT010005405.1, on the reverse strand, counting down.
GTGGTGGAGGCTGGACGAGTCACCAATGAGACTGCTTCCATCGTCGCCAAGTCAGGGCTCAGAACCATCCACGTTGGCTTCAATCACCGAATGCCGATTTCGTGGGACGCTAGACACAAATTGGAGGCTCGGATGCGCCTTCATGCTTTGAGGTCAACATTTCTGCTTTCCTTATATTAAAATTCCGCTTAACTTTTCAATTTGAGAGACACTGCTTTTCCCGCTAATTGGCACATAAGAAATAATTGCTCCACTTGAAAACCAAACCAAACCAAATAAAGCAACTTAGAGAGAGTTTTGCTAGCAATATTAGTTTTATATAACTCGAACAGTATTGATTCTTGTTTATAGCGTTAAATTAAAAAAAAATTAAAAGCAATTGTACTTGCATAGTTTGAAGATTTAGTTTGTTGTTAAGTAAAAATTTGATTGATTTGCTGTGTGGTGGAACAGAATTGTGAGAAAAGAGAGGCTGGATGGAATTGTGATGTTTGCGGACGATAGCAATATGCATAGCATGGAGCTGTTTGATGAGATTCAAAGTGTGAAGCGGATAGGTGCAGTTTCTGTTGGAATTCTTGTTCATTCAGGTGGTGCGGACGAATCTTCGTCCTTACAGGGTGAGGAGGAGGCCCCGCCAATGCCGGTGCAAGGTCCTGCTTGTAATGCGACCAGTGATCTGGTTGGGTGGCATACCTTTAATTCGTTGCGATATGCTGGAAAAAGTGCAGTTTACATAGATGATCCAGCACCTGTGCTTCCCAGAAAGCTTGAGTGGGCCGGGTTTGTATTGAATTCCAGGTTGCTTTGGAAGGATCTTGATGATAAACCAGACTCGATTAAGGATCTTGAAGAGTTAGATGGGGTTGATGAGGATATAGAGAGTCCTCTGTCTCTGCTCAGGGACACTTCTGTGGTTGAACCGCTTGGGAGTTGTGGACGCCAGGTTTTGCTTTGGTGGCTGCGGGTTGAAGCTCGCACAGACAGCAAATTCCCTGCTCAGTGAGTCCTCTTCTCTCTATCACCTATGATTTACTATTATAAAGTTACACCTTGAAACGGCTTACTTGACTAGTATAAAAAAATATTACTTAAGCCTTTATTATTCTTTTTAGTCATTATGCGAATTTTCCTTTTCATGTTAATGGAATATCATGAAAACATGTATTTTAATTGTGTGAGAGTAGTTTTGTCATGCTGCTGGTGCCACCGATGAAAGGTGGAAGTTGCCGTTGACAGAAAATTTGAGTGTTCAACACTTTAGATTGAGAAATTTAAATGTTCTTGGTACTATGGTAAAATAAAAGCATATACAACGCAATTGGTGTTTCTATGGTTAATATGAACTTGGCTGCATTACTTCCACTGGCTACTGGTCACCATGTAGCATTCGATTAACATGCCAGGGATGGTTCATAGTTTTCCTGTTTAATCAGTTCCTTTGAAGCACTAGCTAATATGAACTAGGTCAGACATACAGGACCTTGCTGACAATGAGAATTGCTATTAAATTGGACTAAATTGTTTTAGACATCTGATATTATTACCTTTTTTGACCATTTAGTGATTCAGTCTTGTTGACTTGGAAAAACTCACATTCTTTATGAAATAGCTTATTCTGAAAGGGAGAAATTGATAAATCATGCTTCCCTTTCCAGTTCCCACCTGTGCTTCATTTATTTAGTGCAATTGCTTGGTGGATAATGATTGCATATTTGAATATCTCATAAACATCAATATCTTAATTTAGAATTATTTAGAGTATCCAATTATATCTAGATTGTATCCTAGAATATTTTTGAATATATTAGAGATAATTTAAGGACTAATTTTCCTATTTTCTAAGTTTGCATATTCTTAATATTTCATTATTTGTTTCCTTATTTAGTTAGGATTATTAGTATGAATAGAAGTGAGTGCTTTAAGTTTTAACATCACATTAGTGTGTTTGGTAAGCCACTCTAGTAGCTTATAAGCTACTTTGACTAGCTTATACCTAATTTGATCTTATTGTAATACATGACAGTACACAAGTATTTATTATTCAAAGTCCTTTTTATCTCTATTCTCTCCTATACCTAAAATCCTATATATAAAACATGGTATCAAACATGTTCTTCCATTATTTTCAGCTGTCAAAGCAGTACCATCCATTATGACATGTTTTTTCTTTCTTCAAAATTAGTTGTCTCTGATGTTTGATCTTTAGGTGTCCAAGGAGACTCCATCTTGTCATTTTTTTGTCATTGGAGCACCGTTCAAGGGTTCTTCCACACATTTTTTCGCTGTTGTTCTTGCTGGCACAAGGGGACCATGCACTGTCTTGCCAGTGTTTCCTCCTCTTGCCACTGATCTTGATTTGTTCAACAATTCCTCTTTGTCTGTTTTACCCTAGTTTGGGTCATGGGTTTTCCTTCCACATTTTAAAATCGGTTTGGTGTTGTTTTCTCTCTTTTGCACAATCCTAGGCTGCTTTCATTGCAGCCACTTAGTAGCAGCCTTCACTGCTGTTGTGCCTCTGATCAACTAGAATCACTAGCAGAAGATTCAGAGTCATTTTCCAATTAGACACCAAAGTGTTGCAGCTACTATTAGCCTTCACTGCTGACCTGTGAGTGTCCAACCTTCATTTTGAGCCAATTTGTTAACATTATGTAAGAGTCGACCTTCATTACTAACATGTGAGAGCCTAGCCTTCACTGTGGACTTACTTGTTATCGTTGTTAGCCATTGTTGGTACATGAGTGCACAGTGGTGGGAAACTCACTGCCACCATTGTAAACAAAAGAAATATATTATATTTTGAAAGGGTTTATTTCTAGCAAACTTAAAACTTAGTTTTAGTTTGAGGGGCAGTGTCGGAATATCTCATTAATATCAATAGTGCATTTTATAATTATTTAGAGTAGCTAATAATATCTAGATTGTATCCTAAAATATTTTAGGGTATCTAAGAGATTATCTCTTAGGACTAGTTCCCCATTTTCTAACTTACGATATTTCCTAATATATTTCATTATTTGTTTTCCTAATATTCCATATGTATTGATGTTTAAGATTAATGCACAAAAACTAAACAACATGTTATATATGTAAAATATTGTTGTATTTAGACTCAATATTCTTATTTAATATCCCATTATTTGTGATAAATTACTACTGTGGCAATTATTAAATGGGGATATAGGTGGGGGGAAATTTGGCAAGACTTTAGATTGGTTAAATATCAATAGTTTTGAAAAAAAAAGACTAAAACGAAGGTAGTAAGTAGTAGACCAGTATATGCTACTTAATAAGGAAATATAATGTGGTTGAGGGAGATTGCAAACCTTTGGGTGTAAATTGAAGGCTTTCCATGTGTCAGAACTCAAAATATCAAAATAAATTTTCTCAAGGAATTTGTGATATAGTTAGTGATTTATTTGATGCTAGGGACTCCATTAGCCCCAAATTGCAGAGAAATAGGTTCAGTCAAGTCCTTTTATATCACATGCTAAATCAATATCAATAACTTAAACTGATTTTTGCGATAGCTCTTGTAAATGTAGATGGATTCTGTTACTTGTACACATTTCTCCCAAGCCTCTCTGCCACTATTTATTTATTTATTTTTTTCATTCTATTCATCTTTCTCCTACCTATTAATGGCCCACAAAGCTTTTGTTAACTTTTTGAGATAACTTTAGTTGTGCAACAATCATTTCTCACTGGAGATTTCCGTTTCCCATCAAACACTAGAAACTACAAGACACGTAAGTTGTACTTGTTTTCACACTTAGCTGGAGTCTTTAGAGGAAGACCAAATAACGTCCAACTGTACAACCCAGTGTTGTTAGATGGATTTTATTAGTTAATATCTTAGACAATATACTCCAATCAGATCACTTATCCATGACTTCCTAGATGTTTGATTGTGAATTTTGGGATAAGGATCTTTGTATCATAGTCCATTGAGTTATCCAAATATTTTCCTACATTTGTATGTGTTGTGTCACAAAAACGAGTATTCTGACATCATATTTTCTAAAGTTCTTCACAAAGTGAATGCAAATAAAATGAACAGTGATTAAAATGCCAAGTATAAATTAAGTAGTAACTTGTAAGGTCGGTCCTTGACAGTGAAAAACTGTCAATGTGAATTTACATTTGTTTTACTTAATTTAGATTTTTCCAGCAATTGATAATTTTGAAGAACACATGGTTGCGTGTTCATAAGGTCAACATGTGGGCCAGAAGTCTGAGGATTGTAACGAGTAACCAAATACAGGATAAGTCCCAAACAAGGTTGAGTTGTGCATAATTGTTGTTGAATTTGTCCCACTGAGATAAGACAAAAGGCTTTTGCTAAATGACACGTATAAGGGTGCAAAGGAGGGATATTTCCAATTTTTTGTTGTGTTTAGTTACAACTTACAACAACGAAGTTTTTAAGGTTGAGAAAAGGAATTCGGTGGTTCCGTTTTTCTCCATCTGGGTTCTCTTAACTTCTGTTCTTCTTATTAGTGCATTGCCTTTGAGAAATGTCTATAGCAGCCTTCTCTAAGGGGGCATATATATATATTGATTGAATGATTGTAAGATTATATAAGAATAGCTTTTTTGCTAGATACATCTTTTACACACACATGCACAAGCATGCACACACACACATTACTGCATACTCAGACTGCGACCTTCCTTTGTTTTTTCTTGGTTTTTATTATTCATGGAGACGTCTGTTGTTTCTTCTGACTTCTGAAATCTCAATTCAACCGCAAAAACTAAAGTCATTTATCATAATGTGGAGTATCGAATCTCTTCTTGTTTCATCCCTAAAATTTCTCTGAAAGTTATAATATATCATGTCTTGGTTTCTGTTTTCATTTACTTGCTTCTTCTGGCTTCTGTCGTAGCTTGTTTCTAAAAGCTAACGCCCTCAGAAACTGAAGTCATTTCTCAAATTCGTGGCATCACTTTTTTTTCATCCCTTGAATCTTCTCTGAAAATTATGAAGTTTATTTCATTAGAGATGCTGAACATCATTCCTTCCCTAAAGCATCATATTTTCAGGGGCCAGCCATCTCTATCAGATTCCTATGCGTGTAAATTGTTTTGTGTTATCCAGAAAATATAACTCAGTTCATATCTTCTCAAAACTTTAAAGTGGCATGTTTTCGGTGCGTATGAGCATATCCCTTACCATTTAATGAAATTTCATGCAGATGGATAATTGACCCTCCTCTGGACATCACAGTCCCATCAAAACGCACTCCATGGCCAGATGCTCCTCCTCAGCTCCCAATCAATGAAAAAGAGCTAATTGTCACACAAGAACAGACGACCAAGCATTCTACAAAGACTAGAACATCTAGATCCAGGCGCCCTCGAAGTAAGAGAAAGCATGACGCCAAAGTGATAGGTGTGCAAGCCTCTACACATTCTGAACAAAACTGAAATTTTAGTTAGGGCATTTTAGAAATACACTACTTTGTGGATACGAAACTGCTGGTCCTCGTTGGCAAGAATCTGGATTGAACCAACGAAGAAGCTCATGCTCTTACCGGATAGGATACATATACTTGGGTACTTACTACGGTGGACCAGCCTATGTGCATTTGAGTCTTATTTCCCCAATTTTTTTTATATTGGCTTTTTCTCATTTTTTTTTTTTGTTGGGGTGATATATATCAGTTCGCCTGAAAGGCAATGTCAACATTGTTCTACAGCATTTGCTTCATTAGAGGAAGCTTGTATAATTTTTCTTCAATCTTTTCAATGTAATAGAAATTCTTCTTCATAAGAATATATCCATACAGTTGCCTTTTCTTTCTTTTCATTTTTTTTAATTTCTTTTTCTGATTCCTCTTCTTATTTTCCCCAACTGGTAGATTTCATTGGTCATAGTAGAGCTACAAAGTTATCCACGGAGCAACCTCACACACTCTCACATAGCCCCTACACGAGGTATTTGTAGAAAATTGATTGAAGGAATAATAACTGTAGAAACTAATTGAACGAGAATAACAGAACTGTTGAACTGATATCTTTTTCATTTTCTTCAACAATATATATAAAAAAAATTATAACTATCAGAAGCTATAAAATAGGAGCAATAACTAACCACTAACACAATACTAAAGCCCTGTAAACTAGGACAACACTCCAAGATCACTAGACCACTAACACACTACTGTAAACAATTCAAGACTAATTCAACCTTTAATAAAATCTGAATTAACAACCAACATCCTCCCTTAATTCTGATTTGAAACAGCCTTCATGCCCAACAGATCTCTTAACTTGATGAAAACATCGATCTTCAATGGCTTAGTGAGAATATCTGCAATCTGATCTTCTGATTTGCAGTATTCCAATTTGATCATGTTCTTCCCAACTTGGTCTCGCAGGAAGTGATATCGTATATCAATGTGTTTACTTCTTTGATGAAACACCAAATTTTTTGCAAGATTAATTGCAGAGACATTGTCAACATAAATCTTTATTGGAACATCTATATTAAAACCAATTTGAGTCATGATATTGCTGAGCCAAACTGATTGACAAGCACTTGTTGTTGCTGCTACATACTCAGCTTCGCAAGTAGATAATGCAACAATTGACTGTTTCTTTGATGACCACAAACAAACAGTCTTTCTGATCATAAAACAATGACCACTTGTGCTCTTTCTCTCGTCTGAATCTCCACCCCAATCACTGTATGAGTATCCAACGATCTCGATCTTCTTAGATGAAGAGTAAAATAGACCAAAAGCTGTAGTACCTTTGATGTAGCGCATAATTCTCTTTACAGCTTGTAAATGAACTTGTCGAGGTGACTCCATGTATCGAC
>JAMLFT010005404.1:0-17626 GCA_026544285.1 Pachyrhizus erosus | reverse complement strand
AAATAAAATTAACTTGTATTAAATAATTAGATTAAAAAATTATTAAATGACCATAAAGGGTAATTTAAAAAAAACTCTATAAATTATAGATAAATTTAATATTATTAATTATTTTTTATTTTCTCATACAAGTAAAAAAATTATATATATAACAAGAGATAATAATTATTTTTCGGTTATGTTTAAAACTATTGGGACCTTAATCTTCATATATCTATTTTTACTTAATTAATTAAATTATTTTCATTTAAATAATGACTTTTTATATTGTATACAAAAAGGCAAAGTCATTCTGACAAGTGATTTTGTCTAATGATATTCTCATATCCTTATGATAGAAAGTTGAATAAATTGATTTATAGGAATTATTATTTATTAATGGGAGAAACTGTTAAATGATTAAGGTATAAAAAATTGATGATGTAAAAAATAATTTAAATTTTTTTTTATTAATTTGTTTGAGATAAATTATAATGACGTATTTAAGATGAATTTTAAATTAGATAGACTATTAAGTTTGAACTTTTTTTAGTATTAATATTGTGTGTTTTAAGGGGATTTAATTTGAGATTTTGGGGATTTATTTTAGTGTGAGTAAGATGTCATGAAAAATTAGTATCTTTCTACAAAAAAAGGTTATCTAACACTTTAGTTTATCAAAATTCTACAATAATGACAATATATATTTTATTTATTAGTGGTCTTAGTGACATATATTTGAATTAAATGTAGATTAAATTCTCTGACACATTGCCCAAAGTCTCTTGTAAGTAAGAATATCGATATTATGATTTTGGTCTAGTCCAATACTTATACTTAGAAGGTCATTATACAAATTGGACTTAAGTAAAATATGTAACATTTATAAAAAGAACAAAGATCACAATATTTATTAACCTTAATTAAGTAAAATTAAAAAATATTGTGTAAGAAAAGTTGGTGTTTACTTGGGGTTTTTTTTTAAGTGTTGAAAACTACATTTCGATTTGTCAAAAGGTCATAACTTGAAGATTGGAGTTGATTTGAATTACATTAAGGAATTAAATAAGATTTCAAAGAAAAATTATTTCAAGATCAAAATTTAATATTAGAAAGCTAAGTATGAAAATAATATAAAAAATAATAACAAGTGTTGGAAAGACGCGACTTTGAGTACTTTGAGTTAGAAGGTAGTTATCAACCATGATAAGAGTCATACAAATCATGAAAAATGTCAAGATCCTAGTTATTTAGTTAGTTTTAATAAATTTAACACGTGGGTATTAAAATTTTGGATCGTTAAGAGAAGAAATATATTTCTTGTAATTTTTTTTCTATTATAACACTTGCACACCTCATACATCCATGACTACTAATTCACAAATTTAAGTGTGTGTTTCCAAGCAATTTTAATTTAAAATCTTTTACATTCTAACATTTTATATATCTTGTTTTCAATATTTTTCATCTAGTTAATTACTTTCATTTGTTTTTCTCTTTTACTTCTTTTTTCTTTCTAAGTTTCACTTATATATTTATAGTTCTTCAATTTTTTATTCTTTACCTTTTATAATATTTTCTCTTTTTTTCTATCCCATTTTTCTTTATATTTGAGTCTCATTTTTTGTTTTAGTTCATTTTATTAGTATTTTAATTTTTCATGTAATTTAATTGCATGAATTCTTTAAGTATTTACTAATTTTGATTCTATTAAAATTTAAGATTATTACATCCTTTAAATTTCAAGTTAGTTTACATTTTGAATATCTTTACTTTAGTTTTTTATTTTCTTAATATGTTTGACAAGTTTTTTCAATTAATTTTTATTTATTTATTTACTAATTGAGAGGCTTTTTTACCTTAGTAATATTATTTGGTAAATAACTTGTAGTGGTTTTCAAGACACTACTTAAAGCAAGGTTTTTTTTAAATGTTAGCTTTTAGTTTTAAATTTTTTACATTTCATTTACATTTTATTCTTTAAATATTCATTAAAATTTCTTAATACCATTTCTACACAAGGTAGGATTTTTAATTTTTGTTCTTATACTCATTTGCACATCCACTGCAATGACCCACCAATTGGTCGCTACCCTTCTTGCTTGTTTTCTTTTTTTGGATGCTCTAGGTAATGCTATTTTATATTCTTCTTTAATTTCTTGACTTTTTTTTTGTAAATTTGATAATTGTAGTATTCACTTGTTATTACATTTAACTTACATAGTTTTACTCTCAATTAATGCCGAGTTTGTTTCTTTTTTTTTGGAATTTATTAGTTTTTATGAATTAGGTTTTCATCTATTATTTCCAGTACTTTTATTAGTTTTTTATTGTGTTGCAAAGAGTTTTGCTTCACCCAAGAAAAAAGAGTTGAATTTTGAAAAAGTTTTGTGCTCATCTAGTGAGCCATTCTTGCCCAACAAGCAAAGGATTTAAATAGGAGACACGTGAAAATTGTTGGAAGCTTCAAGGTCCAATTGCCAACTTTGAAGGTTGCTAGGAGAGCATTGCATGCTTAGCGCGTCATTGAAGCTAGAAATCAAGACTTTCTAGGCTACTTAGCGAGGCATGCTTGATAAGCAAAGAAACTTCTTTGTATAGGAAGAAGTTGTGTTTTCATGTAACTTGCCGAGCGAGACTTACCTCGCTACATGAGTGAGTAGATCACTTTAGAATACAAAAATTGTGGGTAAATTTTGTCACTCGCTAGGCGAGTTGTGTTGCTAAGCGAGATGTGTATTATTGAGAAAAAATAAAACAAATATCTCTATGTTCTATGCAAGGTGTCTTGTCATTATAAAAGAGATTATCAACCTAGGGTTTTATGTGGTGACAGTTGAAACATTTTCTTGGGGTTTCTTTTATTTATTTCTTTATCTTCTCTTGCTCTTTTATGATTTTTTTTTTCCTATGCAAGCCTTTCATGACAATGAGAGGCTAGTTTTCCTCTAGTAATTAAACATTGATGTACTAACAACTCTCATGTGACATTTTTCACTATTTATTTAAAGATTATTCAACTATTATTTCTACTTTCTATTATTATTGTGTTTGTTTATAAATTGAGAAACCATTTACTTTTTGTTTTTGTTTTATTGTCATTGTGAAATGCATTAAAAATGAGTTTTGAAAGTAGAAACTAATAAATATCTTACTTAGGAATACGGTGATAATTATTAGTCTCTTTAAAACATTTTTTATTTGATTAAATATGTTAACTAAGCTTACTAAAGAATTAAGAGCATAATTATTAGATTTAAACTCTTACAATTGTTAGAAGATAGTTGTGGATTGAGATAGCATGTGAATGTTGTTACATAAAAAAAAATTATTAAAGTTATTGAGATGCATGCTAAGTTTCACATGCCTAACTAAGTTTTTAACTCATTCTTTTTGCTATTGCACATTAGTTGTTTGATTTTGTGTTTAAATTGAAATTCTATCCTATTTTAATGTTAAATCTTAATAGCTTTAATCACTGATATTTTTCTTCAAAATACAACATTATTTGTGCCTTGAATTTTATTTTTTACGCAAAAGCTAATACAAACAAATCTTTGTAGACAATCTTTGAACTAACATTGCGAAATTATTGCATCAATTGATACACTTGCCAATGATAAAACAACATGTCTAATACAATGCTATTGAGATTGACATTATATTGATACACTTTTTCTTTTTTTTTTCTTAACCATTACATTAAACATAATGAAAGTACAACATTTTGATAAAAACTAATTTTTGTAATGCAAATATTTATATTATTTATCAAAAAGATTAAAAAACCTAGCAAATGTACAAAGTATAAACGGAGTGTGAATAACGTTGAGCATATAACTTTTACTTTATAGGAGTGTTTATAAACCAATCTAATTCAACAAAAACTAAAAATCAACAAAAAAAATGAAAATCTTGACAAACCAAAAGTTGAGCAAATAAAAAAATAAAAAAATAAAACAAAAACTTATTGGACAAAATTTAATTTTGAAAACTGATCTGATTCCATCTAAACTAAACTTATATAAACAAATATATTTTTATTCATAAATTTATTATATCACTCATGTTTATATTTTTATTTCTTATGTATTTATAAAATTACCACATACATATACTTATTTATGAAAATATATTTAATTAATTTTTTTTGTAGTAACTATTTGCGTAAAAGTATATAAATGTAATTATCAAGTTGTATAAATTTATAGTCTATATTTAAATAATTATATTATTATAATTATATAATAACTTATAAATAAGATATTTGATATTTTTTATGATTTTTTAATCATATTTATTATTTATTCAATCTTTTCTCCAATAAAAAAGAAAACAAAAACTAAAATTAAAAAACTCAATCTAATCTAATCTGCTTTGAATTTAATTGGATCATATTTAAATTTTAAATCAAATTGATCAAATGATGAACTATAAAAATTGAAGTGATTAGATTGGATTGTTTTTCTCTTTGAAATTTACCTATCCAATTTGTGAATGCTCCCATTATTGAGTTTAAAGTTGATGTATTGATGATATAAAATATTTTTACATTATTATTTAGTTATAAGTCATTGTTAGTATGATTTTTAAGATATTTATTGTTAAAGTTAACAAACTTATATATATTATAAATTTTAAAATTTATGATTATATGATAATATATAATTATTTTATATAAAAATATAGTTTTTTTCTCCCTACTATTATGGTGTGTAATATTTGAATATGATATTTTAATATTTCAAAAGTTATTCTTTGTGTTTAAATATTTAAAATTTTGAAACTTAATGAGATTATATGACTGCTCTATTATTTGTATCACGCTAAGATGAATAAAAAATATTATAATTGAGAATATGATGTTTTGAAAATTAAACTATTAAATTAATACTCAAAAACATATGACATTAATACATTTAATTAATATGTAATTCTTTTAGAAGAATATGAAGTATAAAACTGTTAAAAATAGTCTAGTTGAACTAGCTTTTTAATTTGTCGATTCAAAAGAAACTAGACCAATTTGATTTAACATTATAACTTAAATAGGTCATACCAACTAAATAGTTAAAATGTAGACCCAATATTTTTTATCTTTAAATGTTTTCATTTATATATATATATGAGCCAATTTAGCTTGATTTGATGGGCTAGACAAGTTAAGTTAAGTTAAAAAATTAGTAGTCCATATGAAAATTGGGTTGCCTAACTTTACCTATTTTTAGGTTTTGGTTGAGCAAGTTGAGTTAGGTAGCCTATTGTGATAACTCTACACCTAGGATCATTAGAGATAATTTCAAACGTGAAATGACAATAGAAATAAAATGAGTAATGACTGTATCTACAAAAATTATTTTAAATGTGTTTTAGGTACATATATCAAATTAAGAATGTGTAAGGGGTTAATGATTTAAGAAATATTGATAGAAATAACAACATAATGGCACAATCAAATTGATGATACTTGAATATATAAGGATTAACTTAATATCTTTTTATATATAAAAACTAAATTAAGAATACATTACACATATAGAGATCAAAATTTATGTTAAATCAATCTTTTTTTTTTATAATTAATACATTCCAATTAAATTTATAAAATTTATTTTCAATTACTATCGAATAATATTTTTGTCTATATAATTAAATCACATTTAGATAAAAAAAAGGCAATACAAAAATCTTATAAGATGAGTTGTAATCCAAAAAAAAAAATACTAAATAACTAAATTAATTCTTAAAAATGTGAGATGTTATTACTTTAATATTTAAAAGTAATGAAATTTAAAAGTTTCTATATAAGTACAATCAATAACTAATTAAATTTAGGAATCTATTAGATAATATAAAAATTCATGTAAAATTTTTTACTTTGAAAACCTATTGTAACAATGTCCTACTTAATTTTTAAATTGGTTAAAATATAATTTTAATTTTTTTATTTTGTTTAATTTATAACTTTGTTCTCTTTATTTTAAAATAAAAACATTTAATTTTTTATTTTTTTCATATTTTAATTAATTAAATCATTTCTTAATGATACCTTAAATAAATATGTTATAATTAAAGTTTAATTAGATAAAAAATACAAAATAAAAATTAAAACAAAATTATTAATTTTTAAAACTAATAAACTAAATATTTTTATTTTAAAATAAAAAAAAAATTACAAATTAAATTAAATAAAAAAATAAAAATTAAATTTTAACCCAAATAAATTGTTGGTTGACCCAAAAAGAGTAGTAGGGTTCGAAGATACTAAAGCAAGTGCATCATAATTTGTTGTTCTTTGTTTTCTTCTGCGAATACAAAGCATGTCTATTCATAATACAATAATTAACGAAGTAATGGTGTCATCTGTTACTGAATAAGTACAAATTAAATCAAAGAGTGGTAAACTAAATATGACGAGAAATTGTATTTTTATATGCATCATGTGAAAAAAAAAGCTATACAATAAAAAAGGATTAAAAAATGAAAAGATAAATATATAATATATTATTATATGAATAATAAAAATAAATAATATATATAATAATAATGTAATATTTTTTTTTTTATCGTGATCGTATCATAAACTGTGGCAACGTATATTGATGAAACTCTAAGTAATATAATAAAAGAAAAAAGATAAAAATGTGGTAAAAGTGCTTGTGCCACTATAGTACAGTAATGAGCCAATAAAATGCGGTCGAAAACCAACAAAAGCCAATAGAACTTTACTTTTAGAAAAGCATTAAAGGCAATTCCATGCCTTGACGTGGCTTTTCCAATAAGTAGTGAGGAAGTGACCATTGGCAAATCAAAAGTAAAAAAAGTGAGAAGCGAGTTGGGATCTGCAAAGGCGTTAGGGGCAATTGAGCAATTAAAAGTGGGTTTCTTAAGGAGGAAGTTGTGGTTAAAGTAATGGAGTTTGATGGGGACAGGCACAGAGGCAAAGCCAAAAAAAAAAAAAAAAAAAAAGTTAGTAACATAGTTGCATGCTTTATGAGTGGTGTTAGAAAAGCAGGTTAACCTTCACTTTCTGAGTTTTAAAAGGTAACTAGCTAGCTAGCTTTGCAATATTTGTTTATTTGTAAGTAACCTTTTTTCCTGTTATCATCATGCATTAGTTAATTGTCTAAAAATGGAGGAGCCAGTGACCTTCTAGACACGTTAAAACCACCTCAAAATAAATTTATCTAAGTGTGTATTGTTGTATCTGACGGAGACAAATCAGGGGGCGATGAATGGAATGCATTTTGCACTTAGTTGTTTTTAGTTGTTATATTCATATTCTTACTTCTTACCATCCACAATGCCTCTTTGCTCTGTCTGTTCCTCAGATATGGCACGTCACACCTTCCTATTGCGTAAGTATATATTTTTCCTTAGCTCAACTTTAACCATAGCACCACCCTTACATTTTTTTTATTTTTTTTTTATTTTTTATGTTTGGTTTGGTAATGGAGTCATCACAAACTTTGTTCATTTTAGTTTGATTTAATTTAATTTAAATTTAAGATATTGATTCTCAAACAAAATCACTTTTAATTGAAGAAAATTAAGCTAGAATTGAAGCAATAGGAAGTTGCTCTCATTCTTGCTTTTTCTCTAATATATCCTTTTCTCATTGTATATTCAAGAAAATGTTCAATTTTATTATTAAAAATAGTTAGATGACAGTAATAAGAATATTTTGATTGGTAATATTGTTTAGCGCCAATCGTAATTATTGTATTATATTATTGGCTTGCTGTAGCAATAGACGACAAAAACCATATTGGTATGTTGTGTAAGCAAATGGGATTTCATAAAATACATTTATAATTTGTTTTTTTAAATTAAATCCACTGTTAAATTTATAAATAAATTAACAATATTAAAATGATTAGAAAGTTCTCTAAAAAATAACTTTTAATTAGGTAATGCATACCAAAATAGTTAATTATAATAAAAAAATTATACATAGACATTTAAGCCCTTTTTAGTGAACACGTTCAAAATCAATTTTAACTCAAATATATCCAAATAACTTTTTATGAAAAAATAACTCATCTAATATTCGGTGTTTGTTTTTCTAAAAATTTTGAAGTTTAAAAATATATATCATTAAAAAAACTTAATTTTAATCAATAAATTTGTTTTTCATCCAAATAAAAGTTATGCAACGTCAAACTCAATTTTAGTCATAACTAATTCTATAAAATCATATTGATCTAAAATCAATTCTATTAGCACATTTTCAAACACAAACTAATATATTTGAACTTGTCCAACATATTTTTGTCTCAGTTAAACCCAGTTTCTTATAACGTTTGTTTGCTTTTTAAAGTATTTTTTCACATAAGTTAGACATTAAACTGATTTTTAGATCAAAATAGAAGTATTCATAGATCAATTTGGATAAGTTGTGCGCCAAAAAATCATCTGATTCAAAGATTAAAACAACATGTGATTTGATTTCATTTGTTTTCTTAGAAAATCCAATCCAATAAATGCGATTTAAATCGGATTGAATTATTTAATTTACGAACATTTAATTTCCTACTGCTAGATGCCTTTTGTTGCCAATATTAAATATTATTTTCTAAATAAGTGAATTGTCTTTTAAGTCTAAGTGTATTAAGAATCTATCTAAAAGTAAAAAATACAAAACATAAAAAAGAAGTTTGTTAATAATTGATTAATTATTACAACATGATTTCTTTTTTCTAAAGAGATGAGAATTTATATTTAAATAAAAGTCGAGGAGAAGAAAATATATACAATTACGTTGCTTTGGTTGGATACATAAAAAGTAAAAACAACAAACAACATTATAAAAGATTTAAAGTTACATGTGAAGTGCATAATAATGCAGGTGTATTAAAAAATATCGATTCAATTTGAATCAATTTTGTTTTGCTAACACCAATCTATATGCAAAAATAAAATCCAAAACAATAAAAAAAAATTGGTTCTCATCAGTTTGAGGTTTTTTGCGTCGGCTTGCAGTATTTATGGAAGAGTAACATCATGTAAAAGTATTTCTAATCAATATTATCTAAATAAATTTTATTGAACATATTTATTTAATAAAAAATATCTAAACATAAATCATATTGTAGTAAATTAATTTTATTTATCAAACTTAAATTTACAATATATTTTTAACTCAAATTTATATTTATAAATTTTAATCCAAATCTACTCTAATTATTTCAGGTGTTATAACAATTATTTTTATAAACAAATAGTATCTCTCTCCTATCTGCATTCACATATATTGTGTTATTTTTTATGCATGCATGTATCAAAATGACCAGAGATAATATAATTTTTATGCATGCATAGTGTACCAACATGACTAGAGATAATAATAGATGAATAGACACCGTTAGTAATTTTTCTTCATCTACTACGTTAGATGAAAATATGCTTCATATTCATAAACGTATGTGATATTTACGAATTTTATAAATATTTATAAAAATTTATAAATATTATTAAACATAAATTTTTAATAAAAAGATAAAATAAAATAAAGTAACTTGAAATATATATTAATAATAAAATAAATTTTAAATCATATATTTAAGTAATTTTAATTATGAATTCTTGCTGATACAAGAACTTTGACATCCGTCCCTGCCATATTAATAACTAGGTTGAGAAACAAAATATTTTTTTCACGGATATACATTAAGCTAAGAACTTTCAATTCATAACAGATTTATGAATATAGTTGGATTGAGTGAAAGTAAATTTAAATTTTTTAAATAAAATTTTATATTGGAATATAAATAGGAGAATTTTTTAATTATAAATAGTCAATTTGATTTTTTTCATTAAAAGTTAATTATCAATAAAATCTATAAATATTTTACATTAATATTATAGTAATTTTAAAAAAAAATCATAATAAATTTTACGTGTATATATATTTTTGTCATGCTTAAATATCACATTAAATAAGGGATGACATATAAATATAATGATAAATCGACGAAGCATATCAAATTCATTCATACAATTTATGAAAAATTCATGTTAAAGAATTAATATAAATATAAATACATGTACATGTCAGAACTAAATAAAACCAGGAATTATAATATTTTCCATCTTAGTTCAAAGTAACATATGACATATTTTGTACTAATCAGTAACTAGAATTCGATGTTATATCATGTATGAAATTTAATAGTTATACTTTCTTAGGCTATGTAAATACAAATAAAAAATATTAAATATTTAAAATTATAGAAAAAAATATTTAACAAGTATCATATAAACTAATTAACCATACCTACTCTAAATTTATACTAAGATATATTAATAAAAAGGATTGCAAAATAATTACTTGGCAATTGTTGGATCAATAGAAGGAGATTGTTGATGAAAAAAGGCTAGCAATGCATCAAGAAAAAATGGTTTGGCAAAACATTGTTTTATTATACAGAAATAGAATGCATAATAGACTAGAAAACGGAACTGCTTTTACTTTTACTTTTACTTTTACTTTTACTTTTACTTTTACTTTTTATTGTTCTTTTTATATAAGTTGACGGCTGAGTGAAAATAAAGAATGATATGACTGATACTGCCCAGAAATATCTTAGAAGCTTCTGAGCGTCATATCTGTAACTCTGCAAGATTGATGTCAACACTA
This sequence comes from Pachyrhizus erosus, assembly GCA_026544285.1. NCBI lineage: Eukaryota > Viridiplantae > Streptophyta > Magnoliopsida > Fabales > Fabaceae > Pachyrhizus > Pachyrhizus erosus. Next base: position 7,008 of record JAMLFT010005404.1, on the reverse strand, counting down.
TGCACTGGGTGGGACCCATACTTGCTCCACTTACAATGATTTAAAGCCCGTTTATTTTATCTTTTTCACAAATTTTTTTTTTTAAATAATTATTTTTAAATTTTTACTGCATTTATCAAGTTTATAAAAACATCGAATTTAGAAATAAATAAATATTTTAAAAAGTTACTTGAAACAGGTTTAAAAAAGTTCTATTAAAAATTATAAGTATCTTTTAAAATATAATATACTTATTTGTAATAGTCTTAATAACATAAAAATTATATTTTATTTACATAGTTTTTAAAAATAAATTAATTAGTTTTCTATTTAATTGAAATTTTATTTTTCTAAAAAGCTTAAACCAAATTTTTATTAATTATGCTAGTTAATAACATAAAAATTATATTTTATTTACATAGTTTTTAAAAACAAATTAATTAATTTTCTATTTAATTGAAAATTTTATTTTTCCAAAAAGCTTAAACCAAATTTTTATTAATTATGCTAGTTCAAGTTTCTTAATTTGTAGATAAATTGTATTTATATAATTTCTTTGTAAAAAAATATGTATAATAAAGGGAAGATAAAGAAATGTGAGATAAGATGATTGATGCAATGAAATTAGATAGAAAATTAATATTAAAATTAAGCGTTAAAAAATTATTGTATGAATAATATAACCAAAACCTATATTTGTATGACCTAACAATTATGAGCAAGCGGTGGAGCTCAACTGCATGAATAAAAAAATATTAACAGAGAAAGTTAAAAGCTAATTTCATCGCCAAATAGTTTATTTAATTGAAAAGATGGGGTATGACAACCAAATATCCAAAGAAATTATGGGATACAGATTCTTTCCAGTTTGCTCTCTAATGTCGCTTCTGCAAAATCGCGACATAAATTGCATCTAGTGATTTACAAAGAGTGGTTAATTGATTGTAAAGTTCATCAATATTAATAAAGATTGGCCAATTTAGGCCTTAGGATTTCTTGATCAATCTCCAGTAAAATCCATCAATCTTGATGCCAATTAATCAACTGTATAACAAATTTGACCTATCATCATTAACAGTTACATGCAATTTAATTTTAATTTTACTAGAGCCCAAAATCAGAAGTTGTATGGGTCCGAGACTAAAGTATAGAAATGTAAGCGTCGCTAAAGCTGTTCGTAGAAAAACCAAGCCCAGTCCCAAATCTAAGGGCTTCCGTCAACCTCAAGGTACAATTTAGTGGTTTGTCATCCTTCACAGCGAAAAGAAAAAGCAATAATATTTTAATTTTTAAAATGAATAATTATACTAACATGTCTATAGACACAGGGTAAATAGTTATTCCTTATTTGATCCATTTTTTCTCTTCTTTGCTTGTTTGAGCAACCATGAACATGTATGGTTCATCGGCAGCATCTGTATTCTGCAAAAAACTAGAAGTACATTTTGGATAACTCACAATAGGTAACATTCAAATGTTGGTCACGACCAAGAAAACAACATCTTTGTTGGCAAGGCAGAAAGCAGATGTATTGAATATGGTTTGCAAAGGACAGGGTCACACATTAATCAGGAAAGGCCCACTATTTATCATGTTCTGTTATTAAATAATTTCAATAATAGCTTTATAGCATGTTTTCAAAACTAGCGTGCAGATAACTAGGTAATTGTAGGCTTTAATGGAATAGTTTCTCTGATGAAGTTCATTCACAATTGATATATCCTCTCTAGTGACCTGTAAGGTTATTCTAGCAAATTACTCGACGACTGGGAAACGACAATAATTTCTGAGATGTATTCGCACATATTAATTGTCAATTTACTACAGTTGCATGAAACTAACCCAAGTTACATCAACATATATACCTGCCTAATGCCTAAAGATTTTAACGATCCTCCCATTCCAAACTGTTAAAAGAAGAGATAATCTTGCAACGCACATTATGATACCAAAGTTAGACAAGTGGCAGTGACCACCAAAACCTTTAAATGTTCAAAGCCACCGGAAGGGGTTTCCCACAATTGAGTTTAACAAAAAAAGTAAAAAAAGGAAATAAATGACAAGCTAGTCACCATTAAGAAGAAAACAGCAACAAGGAATGTGACAACAGAGTAAAATAACAAGAGCGATCATGCCATTATCTTGGCAGACCTAACATAAAGACTGTCCACGACTTTCCCAATATTGGAAATGGTCTCTAGAGTTGCTGGATATATAGCATCAGTCTTAGGATCGTCAAATATGACAAGGCATCCAGCACCTTGATCCAATGTTCCAGCAAACTTCTTATCCAAAATCATCTGAGACAACTTTCGCTCCACGTGATCAGTTGGAAGTTCAATAAGTTCAGCAATATGTGCAATCTCAACCCTTGAGAAAGGCTCGATCAATCTGCAAAGATTCTGCTCCAGAAGGGTATCGTACAGGGATGAAAGGTGCCTGTGGACAATTGGGTCTTCCTCCAACTGTGCCTTGTAGTCCCGCAAAGCAATTTCAAACAACTTAAGGGACCGTTTAGAATGTGCATCAGCAACAGCTTTCATAGCATCCAAGTCAGGGCCAAGATATTGCAGGCCTGCTTTAGAAGAAATAATTCCTCCTACGTCATCAGCTTGATTCACCATGATCTTACACAGCAACATATATTTCAGGCTAAAAACAGCCTTGGGGTCATCAAGAGCATTGAATGATTCAAAAGCCTCAAAGAAATAGCTATAAGCAGTTTTATAATCCTTCTCCTCAGCATGAAGTATTCCACTCTGCAGATCTATGGCACCTTGTTGAGCTGGAGGCACATAAATAGCATTTGCAGCTGTTCTTGCTGCTGTAAGTGCAGCTTTTGCCTTTGGAAGGTTTCTTAATGAGAAGTGCAGCTTGCTTTCCAGCAAATCTATGTCTACAAGAAGAAGCTTGTCATCTAATCTCCTAACCTCTTTTACAAGGCCAGAAAGAAGAGTCAAAGCTTCAGAATACTCTTTATTTTCCATCAGAAGTGCTGCAAGCCTTGCCTCCACTCGCTGCCTCAAAAAGGTACGTTTTTCAGCACGAGTCCATAGCACCATTTCTTTGCAGAGTGCAATTTGTAGATCAGAAGTCCCTGGTATTTTAGCAACCGAGTCAATTATTCCCCTAACTATCTTTGCAGTTTTTGCCTTAGGTATCAGTGAGAAGAATGGCCTCAACTGAGTGAGAAGGCTGCACAGATCCTCTCCCCTATTCTCATCTGTGAGAAGCTTAGTGAGGTTTGTGATTGCTTGCTCTTTCATACGCAGAGCATCTGGTGAAGAAGAAGGGTCATCAAGTACCCGATAAAGAATGGAGATGGCCTCAGAGGGGTCTTTGGCCTCAGTTGCCAGAACAAGTGACTCAGTTGTGGCAGGAAGATGAGAGGAAGACATTGCTCCTGCTTTGAGAAACCCCTGCAAGAAAACATTTGTAAATGCAGATGAACATTTAAAACTAGAAACTTTGCATTACTATCAATTAATTGGTGAGTGGGAATTATTATCTCATGTGGCTGCTTTTCCCTCATTAAAGATTGGACACCAGTAAGATAAATAGAAAAGAGAGAGACAACTTTCCTAGAGAAAGAGAAAAATTGATCATGTTAAAGGACAAGGGATGGCAGACCGAATAGGTTTTAATAATTTTACATTGTTATATACTTATATGGGTCTGGATAGATTGAATGTTTAAATTTTTGCATGAAGCCTTGTTGGGTAAAAAATTTGCCATTATTGTCGATAGGAAGTACTCCTATCTAAAGTGAGATTATGCACAAGATAAAAATTAGTAGAAGAGGTTGTAGATAGGAAACATGGACTCGTTTAGTGAAGGTTGTGTACAGGTGTCGACCACTTTTTCGACATTGATGCAGTGGACACTGTCAGATTTTCCGTATCTAGGTTTTTAGTTTTTTGGGAGGGACTTGGACACACTGCAGTCACACTACACACGCGGTGATATCAGTTGGGCAAGCAGTGGATACTTCTCTAATTTTTTATTATTATAAAATTTAAAAATCAAAGATTATAAGAATTCCATTTTAAAATCAATATATTTTGATAACCTTTCTCAAGAAACATTTTCCCTTTCTTCTCTTCTCTTCTATTTACGTTTGTAATTTGCCCCTTTTGCATGACAATGTCCATTCATGTTCTCGAGTACGCTAGTGTCAGTGTATCTCATGTCAGTGTCACTAGTTATTTCTATTATATTTTATGGTATGATCCTTTTCGGCATTTTTGATTTGCTAACATGCTTTGTTTTCGTGTTTTTTTTTGTCTCTATTATTTCTATTATAAGAATAATAGATAAATTATTCAAACAAGTGTGTATAAAAGAGATACATAAATTATAAGCTTCTTCTCAGTAATCAATATCCCTTCTATAATTACTAAAAAAACATGAAAATTTTGTTACATTAGGAAAAGAATAATTAGAGTATAACTTTGTTGATATGAATACGCTAATCTTAATTATCAATTTATTTTTGTCATGTTAATCATATTATATGTATATATATATGTATGTGGTGTCCCCGTGTCCTATGTTTTAGATTTTAGCTGTGTCCACGTGCCTGTGTCCGTGTTGTACCTCGTGTCCGAGTCTGTGCTTCCTAGGATTGTAGTATTGTTGAGAAAAATAGGATACCAAAATAGTGTGCTGAAATAGTAAGAACACCACTTGCTCCCAGTGAAAGATGGAAGAATTTCCCTAAGCTTCAGGTTAAAAATATACACATAGACCCCCTCCCCTCCCACACACACACACACTCCCCTTCTTGGGCATTTGAGTTGCAGGTGCCTTTCAGTAATTGACCCAGACTTAGTAGCCACTGGGTTAAACAAATCCTGGTCCACTAGGGTAGTTGGATCCAGATTTCTATCAGTAGTCAAAGGTGTATACTGTAATAACATTGGCAACCACTATAGACAAGCCCCAAAAAGAGCCACCATAGCACCACAAGTGACATTGCAGCAATCAAAGTAACACAATATAGTAACTTTCGAAATACAACAACCAACTACAAAAGTCTTCTCCTGCTATCTGGAGTTGACCAATGGCAATTTAAGAAATAATGAAATTTATTAAAAGCACTAAAAGAAATGAACAGAGATCATCGTGAAAAATCATTATAAAAAGAAAAATATTTCATCCAAATTTAACAACCCTCAAAAAACAATACAAGAGAGATACGTCAGCACCTTAAGAAGAAATTGTGGGAAAGGAAGAAAAAGGTTGATGTTGGATGAAAGGAACCTTGGATTATCTCGGAATGAAAGATTTTAAGAAGAAATAACAAACTAAACTGCCTCTGTGTTGCCCCCAAAAATTGGTGTAGTGAGAGGCTTCAGAGTTCATTATTGAGTCGTTCCCTCCTGTAGTGATTCATATGTTATTTTCATCTATATAGGGCAGAATGACCCTGTGTCTCTTACAACTACAAGCTCATTGACCAATTGTGATAAAAAAATGGTTAAAATATGCAAAAGCATGTCACTTTTACTCTAGCAGACACCATGGCATCATTATCAACAGAAACCTTAGAGCATCCAGGTTGAAGCTGCTAAGCCATTATTCCATGGAGGAAGTCGACCATAATCAATAAAAATTAAATGGACTTAAAATAGAACTTTCTACAACAAGGACATGGTGTCTGACAAAGACCATTATCATTTCTTCCAACTACAGGATACTGAGGGAGACACATTCTCACACCAGGTCCCGCAAACTTCACCCTACACAGATTTGTGGCCATCTCTCTTCTCGTGACCCTATCATCTTATAAAAATCTCACAAGAAAGGATCCAAATCCCATCTATTGAAATTTAAAACAGAGATTAACAGTCGCCTAGCACAGACCACGAGTCCATGATGAACTGCAACTCAACTTCAAAACCTCGATAACGAATTTTCCAAACCGGAATGTTAATCTACCGAATGAATAGATAATTGAACAGTTTGACGCAACCACGGAAACGAATAGAGGACCTAACGCACATACACAAAAAGCAGAAAACTGTGCGCTCCGTGACAGCATACACAATTTCGTGTTCAAAACACAGCATACAAAAGACCAGGGAGTAATAATTAAAAGCAATCAAATGATAAAATCAAATCTGAAAAAAAAAAAAAAAAAGAGGGTAGCAAGGAACGAAATACCGACCTTATCGGAGAGCACTGTAGAATTCTTTCCTTGCAGAAGTAAAGTATGGAGAAATTTCGATGCTATGCCGTATGGTTTGGGAAAAATGGAAACGTGCAAACCCTAACAAAGAGGAGAGGTGGTAAAAACGACGACGCAGGGAGGAAGCAATGTCGGTCACTGCACATACTTTAAAAGTTTAAACGCACCGTTGCATAAGTAAAGCTGTCAAAGTCAGCAATCGGGCTCTACAAAGCCCAGAATATTAAAAAAAAAAAAAAGACGAGTCAAGTTTCTGTTTATATTTATTTAAAGCTTTAATTCGTTTTTTATTTTTAAAATATAATTTAATTAAAATAAAATTTTCAAATATTCATTCAATTATAAATCATTAGTATAATAACTTGTGTTCTACACAGTGTTAATTTATAACATACATTTATTTATATTATTATACTTTAATGTATTTTCAATTTTATAAAAATATATTTTAGTAAATATTTATATCAATATTTAAAAATACGTGAAAGTAATAATGAGTTTTGATATATATCAAAATAATTTTATATTTATAAATGTGTTGTATTTTTTTATATAAATGTAATTTTTTTTAAAAAAATTTATCTTTATATTTGTATATAACTTATAATTTTTTTACTGTTAAATTTTGAGCAAAAATAAATTTAGAATGATTTAACGAATTTAATTACAAATATTTCAGAAAAAAATGATAATTCAAGAATTTTAGTAGAATAAAACTAATAAAAAGTTTAATTATAATCTAGTTTATTTGAATAAATTTATCTAAAAATAAGAGAAAAAAATAATAAAATAAAATAAAATAAAATTCATAAATTAAAATTAACTTATATATATAATAA
>JAMLFT010005403.1:0-17629 GCA_026544285.1 Pachyrhizus erosus | reverse complement strand
ATTTAAAAGAACTTTACATACTAATAAGATTTTAAAAGGTCCATGAATTTTTAGAAAATATTTAAAATTATAAGAGTTGATAAAAAAAATGATAAGATTTGAATAAAAAAAAAGTAAAATCAATATAAACATTTTTAATATTTTAATAGTTAATTGATTATAGTTTCATGTATTTTTATATAACACTTTTCATCATATTTAAAATTATATTAATCATTCATGCATTAACATTTTTCTATTTTTGTTCTTAAAGCTAAACAAATTTAAAAGTATAATATTCGTTAATTTATAATATTAAAGATTCTTCAATTAATTTAATTGAAAAGTTGTTAGAATAATTAACCAAAAAAAATAAATTACTCTGTTAGTTTTATTTCTTCAAGAAAAACATAAATAAATTATGTATGATGAGAAAAAAAAATTATAACAATAAAACTGAAAAGTCTTAAAGTTTAAGTGAGATTATTTGATAAGTTTAATATTTATACATACAACTAAAAAGTTACAAAATTTATTAAAATTTAATTTACATAATAATTTATAGAAATCTGTATAATTTTAAATATGAAACTTTTCTAAACTTTTAAAAATTTAAATTGAATGTTATTTAATTTTATTTACATCAATAAAAAATTATAATAATTTTAATTAAATATTACAATTTTTATCTTATTTAAATTCTATTCCTGCTAAAGCATAAAGATGTTATTAGAAATTAAAATTTTAATAAAAAAACACAAAAAACCGTCAACATATAAAACCGAGTTTATATATTTTATTCGTCAATATTAATTTGAAAAACATTGAAAAAAAATACCACTGTCTTGCTCCACACGTTTTTCCCACAACGCAAGTAAACAAAAAACCAAAAAAGAAATAATTTAATGTATATTTTTTAACTTTATAATCTCATATTATATTTATAATGCTACGTTTTTGTATTTTCAATTAGAATTAATATTTAGTATTTTAATATAAATTTATTTTTCTCATATAAAAGGGCATAGCTGAACCCCATTACAAGTTGAATTCAATTCCTTTGGGTCTCGCTTCTATTGGAAGAAAAGTTTGCAACTTTGCCCAGAAAATCACAGTCGGAGAAGGAATTATCAATGGCGATTGAACACGAAGACGATCTCAAAGACGAGAAGAACCCTCGACCCCTCGACGAGGATGACATCGCCCTCCTCAAAACCTACGTATGTTTCTCTCTCTATAAACCCTAGTTTCCTAATTTGCCCCTTTTCTCTTTTAGGCTAAGCAGATCTTCGTTTTTGTAAGAATCGTACGATATATTGTATTTTTTCTTGTGCTGTTCCATTTCCTGTGCCATCGCAAATGAATCACAGTCTATACTGCTTTCAACTCTGCTGCTACTGTGTTTTAATTTCTTAAGAGTTTTGGGGAAAATTTACTTCGTTGACCTACTTTCACTTAAATTCTGATTCTGGATCGTGGGGTCGGTTAAAGTCTTTAGCCTTGAGCTTTTTATTAATTTTGGAACTTTAGGAAGTTTAAGGTTTGATCAGGAAAATGAAAGAAATAAATATTTAATAGGCTTTTTGGATGGAAAAAGTTTGAGGTTGATGGTTTTGGGGTTTATATAATTGGTGTTTGTGGTAGCTACGTTGAAATTGTTATTGAATCATGACGTAGATGGACAAAGTTTTCTCAAGTTTCAACATTATTGTAGAGGTACTGCGAATGGCTATGTAAATTAATTAGGAGTTGCTGAGGTGCTACTGATGTGTCTGGCTACGTATGAAGTACCGATGATGTGGATACTCTTGATACGAAGTTGAGTGATAGTTATGGCTCAAAACATGTTTTGTTCATGTATTGATTATTGATTTCCCCTTCTCAGCTTCTCCTTGTATGTTCTGGGCAGAAAATGTATGTCTGTGATCATTGGTTTTTTAATCGTTAGTGTATTTATAATTATTGTATTTATAATTATAAACAGTCTTTGATAATATATTTTGGTCTACACAGGGTTTGGGACCTTACTCCACCAGCATAAAAAAGGTGGAGAAGGAAATCAAAGATATGGCCAAGAAAGTGAATGACTTATGCGGTATGTGTTAAAGTTTTAGTTTGTTACTGCACGTCATTTTTGTGCTTGTTAGATTGTTTAATTATTTAAATTAAGGAAAACTACATCTTTACTTTTATGTCTGTTTTTTGGTCTTGTATAGCCTTTGCCCCTCAACTATCGTTTTGATGGGTTACAGGTGGTCCCTTGATTGGGTATTTTTGCTATCTCTAAATTTAGCATGTCTTATCCACAGGTGATTAACCAGGATAAAACTGAAGGGTTTAATAATTGTTTCTATGTAGTTATCATGTTTTTGTTGCATTTTTATTTTATACTGGTTGTCCTAATTGCATGGATCAGATGCTGTTAACACTTGCACACCTCCTTAGATGTTAGCTTCATGTTATTATAATAGGTATCAAGGAGTCTGATACTGGGCTAGCTGCACCAAGCCAGTGGGATCTTGTTTCTGATAAGCAAATGATGCAGGAGGAGCAACCTCTTCAGGTGATTATTTTTGTTGTATACTTGTATATGGTAGAATTTGTTCCTAGTGTTTTTAATATTTGCAGGAATTGCTGACTATGGTTCTTTATTGAACAGGTGGCACGGTGCACAAAGATTATAAATCCGAACTCTGAAGATGCCAAATATGTTATCAATGTGAAGCAGATTGCAAAGGTGCCATTTTTTTTAATGTTTTAACAATTTTTTCATATTTCCCTTGTCTAGCAGATTGTTATCTGTTTGAAGATATCTGGTATCACTTGTTAATCATGCTGGGTGAAATACCAAGTTTTGTTTTTTGGAGTTGCCAAGTTGAGTCTAATATACCTTCTGCTTTGATGATGACAGTTTGTTGTTGGCCTAGGAGACAAGGTTTCCCCCACTGATATAGAGGAAGGGATGCGTGTTGGGTATGTTTCAAATAAGTATTTTGATGCTATAAATATTAACTATAGAAAGAATAGGAACTCTATGGACATGTTGTCTGACCTTGATTTTATCGTTGCAGGGTTGATAGAAACAAATATCAGATTCAGATTCCTTTGCCTCCAAAAATTGATCCAAGTGTAACCATGATGACTGTTGAAGAGAAGCCAGATGTGACATATAATGATGTTGGTGGCTGTAAGGAGCAGATTGAAAAGATGCGTGAAGTAAGTCATTGAAATTTCACTTAATTTACATTAAAATAAATAAGTCATGTGGCACTAAATTTTTAATTTCCCTGCAAGGTTGTTGAACTTCCCATGCTTCATCCAGAGAAATTTGTCAAGCTAGGGATTGATCCTCCAAAAGGTGTTCTCTGTTATGGCCCCCCAGGAACTGGGAAAACACTTTTAGCCAGGGCTGTGGCTAATAGAACTGATGCTTGTTTTATAAGGGTTATTGGAAGTGAGCTAGTTCAGAAATACGTTGGTGAGGGGGCTAGGATGGTTCGTGAACTATTTCAGGTAAATACATAAGATCCCATCTTCTAGCTTTTTGATTATGATTTCCATGAAATTGAAACATTTGACTAAAATTTTATCTCTTGTAGATGGCTCGTTCAAAAAAGGCATGCATTGTGTTTTTTGATGAAGTCGATGCAATTGGAGGTGCACGGTTTGATGATGGGGTTGGTGGTGACAATGAGGTTCAGCGCACCATGCTTGAAATTGTGAATCAGCTTGATGGATTTGATGCTCGGGGAAACATCAAAGTTTTGATGGCAACTAACAGGTTGGTTGATTTTATTGTGAATGCATGTCTCTAAGTGTGCAATGTGCCATTTTTGCCATAATTATGATGCAATTCCAAATGCCCTTTTAAATTCATTTTTTCCTGTATGGTCATATTTAATGTTTTCCTTTAAGGTCATATTGCTTAGCGTCTGTCCATCCTCTTGTAAGAAAAAGAATTCAAATCAAGGTTGCTTTGCAACTTCTTTTGCAAATGTTACATGCTTTTATGAGTGGTTTTCTACAATTTGGAAGATTTACTGCTGCTAAAATAGGCTTATTGTTTGTCTCTTTGTCCACAATTTCTAGGCCTGACACTCTAGATCCAGCACTACTACGGCCTGGGCGATTGGACCGTAAAGTTGAATTTGGCCTTCCTGACTTAGAGAGTAGGACACAGATATTCAAGATACACACAAGAACCATGAACTGCGAAAGGGATATCCGATTTGAACTTCTGGCTCGGCTTTGCCCGAATTCCACTGGTACGAACTTCTTTAAAAACTAAGCAAATTTTAATTTAGCTTATACTTTTTGACCATTAATGTGTTATGGATTTCAGTATTCTGCTAGTATAGTTTCTGGTAAAAATTGTTCTTGTTTTGAGGGATTTTTGCATCTTCCATTCTTTCTATTTTTCTAAAGCTTTGCTATCTAACAGTGTGCTTCATGCTTTAGTATTTCTAGAAATTGGTTTTCTGATGGAAACTTTTTGTCTCCAGGAGCTGATATAAGGAGTGTATGCACAGAAGCTGGTATGTATGCTATCCGTGCCCGAAGGAAAACTGTAACAGAGAAAGACTTCCTTGATGCAGTAAATAAAGTTATCAAAGGATACCAGAAGTTCAGTGCAACTCCCAAGTATATGGTCTACAACTGAGTTATTCTTTCATTTTCTTTTCCCGAGACCATATTAGAACGTACAATCTTTATTTTCCCCCGGGAAAATTGAAGAAAGGACATGTGATTCTTTCTGTGAAACTCTTGTTTGAATGCATCCTCGTCTGTAGCAAACGTTTTCTTGATGTTACATCCAAAATTGAGAGTAAAACCTTTTATCCTTTAAAGAATATACTTGTTATAATTGGAAATTCTTCATCGTTGGGGAAAAAAATCCTCATCGGCTTGTCATTTGCATGGAGAAATTGATTTATAAGAAACTTGATTTAAGTTATTAGATGAAAATATTGGTTATTGTGAAAAATAAGAATAATTATCTGATCTTATTTAAATATAAAAAGATGAATGGTTATAATTATTAAAGTGATCATATGGTGAATTAATTATAATTTTAGTAATTTATGTATGGTTATATAATATAGTTCTATAATTTGTATTCTTAAAATAAGAATTGTTTTCATTATAGATGTTCTATGGAGAAACAATTGCAGTTTATTTCTTTTAATATTTGAACTATTGAATAATGTTGTATCTTTCTACAATGAATTTTATAAATTTTAAAGTATTTTATAATGAAAAATGTGTGTATACAAATCAAACTAGTTAATACTTAATTTAGTAAACGAGGAAATTAATACAAGGAAAATTTAAAACTATTTTATTTATTTTTATGAATGTTATTAAGCAATGGGTTTAAACCAGTATTAGTTTTTTTATCTATTATTTCCAAAGCATTTTTTCATTTTTATTTCTCATATTCAAAGTTATTGATTATTCAATTGTATCATTATGTTTGTACTTATTAAAAAATGGAAAAACAATAATTTAGAAACTATTAGAGCAATAAATGAAATAAATGAAAAATGTTAAAATATGAAACAACTTTGATAAAAATAAAAATTAATTACATTATAATATTATGTAGATAAAATGGGACGAATAGAAATATACTGCTAAAGTTAGATGACAAACATGCTTAGATAGAAGGATGAGTAGGTTTGCTTCCTATAAATGTTCTTAGAAAGTATTATTTTGCGTCGATAGACTCGTCATTTCTGTTAATGTTTTGTGTACTCATTATAAAACAAAAAACTTCATCGATAACAATTTAAAAATAAATTTGTAAGAAATACATATTTCTTAAAGAACGTGAGCTTATTATCACCACTTATTCAAATATTTAATAAATTGTGGTGTTGATTCAACGATGACGTTGGATTTTAAAACATTAACTATACAAACATTAGTTAGAATAAGAAATAAAAAGGTCATACACTCAAAGTTTAAAAATCACACTAAAAAAAATTGAGAGAAGTGTGGTGTATTTAAAAATTATTTTTTCTTAAAATATCATTCATTAAAATTTGAAATCAAAAGCAAAAAAAAAAAATGTTAGCAAAACTTGCTCAAACATTCTTTTTAGTACTTTTTATAATTAGTTTTAATGAATTTTACTCTTAATTAGAAAGAAAATGTCTGAAAGAATATTGTTAATATTTTTCATAAAAAAATATAAAAAATAAAATTACAATTAAAGGATATTTTAAAATGATATTATTAAATAAGATAAAAAATAATTAAAATTTACTTGCTTATGATTGAATCCGGAATAGTAAGCCATTAATCGTCATAAAGGTTAAACTGGAGGAAAATGACCCGAATACAGGTGTAATTATTTAGACTATAACAAAATATTGGAGACATACAATCACAAAATAGAATGAAAAGGTTGTTATGATTACTAGTTATTACAAGATAGCAACCATCAATCATAGCCAAGCTTCAATTTTGCAAAAGGTTAAATTATTGAAATTTATACCACCAATAAAAGAAATAGCTCAGGAAATACAACACATTGTCCGGCTTCTATAATCAAAGGTGCAATCCATCTAACTTTAGAAGAGAGGCTGGCTGAAGGGGGTTAAAAAGAAATGATAAAAATCTGAATATTATTTTCCTTTTCTGCCATTCTATCAACAAAAACGCTTTTGTTCCCATTTACATGTCTTGTGTTTCTTGGTTATCATCCCCTCTGTTGGATCCTCCTTGATCAGTTCCAAACGTCCTCTTGCTCATGTTAGTTCGCTGCACTAATCGAACCAGCGCTTGAACAACTTCTGACATAGGTGGTCGGAATTCTGGCTCCGGCTGCCCCAAATGTAAAATTAGAATAACATGATAATGCATTAATACATTTAAATGTTGTTCATCCCCAAGGACACCAATGCTTGAACTTAGCACTTAGGAATTATTGTGCAACAGTTCAAATAGACTACCAAAACAAGTGATTTACTGCCTATTCACCAAAACAAAAAAAAATTTAAAATGAAACATGACAAAATTACCTGAACACAGAGAGCAATAACATCCGCAAATCGAGAGAGTGACTTCACAGGGTACAGTCCTTCCAATGCAGGATCAACCATTTTAGCCAGAGCATCAATATCATGGAGTTGAGGTGTTGCCCATCGAACCAGAGCCTGCTCAGATCTTGGTCTTGAGCTGTAGAAGGAAGGTTTTAACAATCATGCATGTGCCCTTTTGGGTTTGCAAGTATGTGCATGTAAAAACTGTTATGTTAAAGGTATATCAATCTTTCACCTATCAAATGGTTTCCGTCCACTAAGAAGTTCCAACATGACAACTCCGAAGCTATAGACATCACTCTTAAGAGTATAATGACCAGACAGGCCAACTTCGGGAGCCTCATATCCAGATCCAGGATTATTGTTTAGTACCTGAACAAGACAAATTAGTTAGATCTTCTAATACTTTTACTAAGTAAATGTCACTGGGCAAAAGTAGAAATGGCATTCAGTAAGAGAGCTATTAATATTATTGCCAATGATTGAAACAAACACAATATCTGTCCAATCTTGAGCTGTCTTAAACTTTTTCGGGTAATTAGTTTTTGAAATGGTATCGGATTCTCTATGGCCAGAGTGGTCTGAAATTCAACCCTTGCCAGTGAGTACTTCATAATTAAGTTAAATGTATTTTTTTATTAAAATGGTGGCAATAAGGTTCAAATGTATGACCTCGTGCAATGGCCAAAGCCCCTCACTACTAGCCAGCTGAACAAAGGTAGGGTGACTCGTGCCTTGTCTACGCTTTAAATGCAAATATTCAGCCTCCACCTAACAGCTGAAGCTTTTAGGAGAGATGATTCTCGATAATAGGCACACAAGGCAACTAAAGCCAATGGTTGTTCATGCAAAATATTTTATATGTCCAACCATTCACACTTACTTTCCCTAATTGTTATAACTTGACAAAGACATATATGCCAATATTAACTAAAGAATTAGAGTACAAGTAAGAATAATTATTTCAAAACTGAAAAGTGAGAATGAGTAGTTAAACCTAAAAATTAGAAAAGTAGCAAAAAAAGCAGAGTAAACTACCCTGGCCAAACATCGTCACACTCCATTTATACACATTAATTCATAGCATAAATCCATAAAGTTCCAAAAAACAAAAATAACCTGGTTTGCATTTGGAATATAGCTTGCCAATCCACTGTCGGAAAGATGAGGATTAAGATCTGTATCAAGCAATATATTGGCTGACTTTATATTCTTATGAACAACAGATGGTGAACAAACTTCATGTAGGTACCTAGGAAAAAAGCAAGTAGAATTAGGTTGTTGATTCTCAGGGCAAAATTTTACATTGATGCTCGAATTCCAAAACTATGTTGTCTTGTATTAGATCTGTTAAACTTCTATTACTAGTTAAAGTCCTTAGTTTCTTCAGCAGGTGGCAGTTTCCTATTTACTGATAGTATGTTGACTTTAGACCTGATAGTGTATCAAATTTAAATTTATAAATAAATTGTATAATCCAAACAACTTTATCCTATTTTTGCATTTTCAAATTTGAATATTAGATTTAATAATTGTTAGAGATATAAGACCACTGATAAGATTTCAGTCAAGATATTAGAGTCTATATAACCAAGTGGACAAGAGTTTGATCCTTGCTGCCCCTATTCTTATAAATAAAAGTTGAATTGTATTCCAAGTTAGGGTGGGGTGTGAGCATTGTCCACACATTAAACCCAAAAAGGTACGTGTGCTACAGGACATCTTAATATAGAACCATGCATAAGCCTTCACCTAACAGAAGCTTTTGGGATAGTAGGTTCTTGAAAATAATAATCTACACATTTTAACCTTGTTGAAAACAAAGATGATGACAAAGATCTATTTACAAATAAATGAAAAAAAGGAAAAATAACAAACCAATTAAGACAAAGGTTAGCATGCAAAAGCCAAGAAAAATATATGAAGCAGGAAGAAAGATAGGAGAGAAAGGAGGAGCTAACAAGTAAACAGAAAGCCAGATTCAGTCATGAGGTTTAACATAATATGAAATGATGCAAAATCTCCTTATAAATGTAATATCAAGATCTTCTATCTACATTAACAAACAACTTACTCTAAAGCACGTGCAATCCCCAAAGCAATCTTCACACGTGAATTCCATATCAACGGTTTACTATACTCATCAGGTAGGTGAAGGAAGTCATGCAGTGATCCATTTTTATGAAACTCATAGACTAGTAGGTGTTGTCCATGCTCTGTACAATAACCTACAAGCTCTGTTACATTGGGATGATGCAAATGGGATATGTTTGAAACTAGTTCTACAAAATCTTCAGACAAATCATTGGGAAGAACAGATGAATCTATCTTCTTCACAGCAAGAACCTACAACATTTTCAGAAAAAAGACAAATCAAAACCATTAATAAGCATATACATATTCTAGACATGGTCTACTACAGAAAAGTCCATGGTATTTATTGGGGGCCATTGACTGTATGTGTTGCATCTACATGCAGCAGGACTTCTCAGACTTCGATTTTATACTTGTATAGTCTTAAGACTTAAAAGATCATCATCAACACATGCATTCACGTGCTTTCATATTGAAACTATTTAGATTTGACCCCTTCTAGGAAAATTATATAATGTGACTGACAATGCTATTTTGGAATTATATGTCTCTGTTTGCAGCAAAAACAGGTAAGGAATACCTTTCCATCATCAAATTGAGCACGGTACACACGTCCAAAAGACCCCTCACCAAGAAGTTGATCCACACTGAAGCTTCCAGTAGCAATCTGCAGGTCAGCTATAGAATACGATTTCACATTTGCAGGAGCTGTTACAGTCTTCTTGACTTTAGTGGGCTTATTGAATATAGCGGGCTTGTTTGAAAACTCATCCTCATCAAATGATTTGTGTCGATCAAAAGGTGGAGGTTTAAGGTTTATTGGGGCCACAGTTGTATCAAATGTCTTCAAGTCAATTACAGACGAAGTTTGCATGGAATTGATTTCTGCATATGGCAGATATTAATATGTCAATTTCAATCAGAACATAATGAAAGCAGAATAACTTAATAGCTAAAAATTAAACTGAAAGCGTTAAGACAAGGCAGTCATTTCCACTAAAGAATAATGCAGACAGCCCAGTCATTTCCTAATAAGTGGTGCAGTTTGGCACGACTAATTATAACAAAAAATAAGCTTTCTCTAGTATAGTCACAGCTATGGTGCCAAGCATGCATCTGTCCCTGACAAAAGTGTTGAAGTAATTGCTACTAACTTGCCTTTACAGTTCAAATACAGATTATCTGCCAATATTATAGATTGAATTGCAAAACTCATTAAAAATAAGCATATCATAGTTAAGCGTCAATAGAGAAGGTGGTTTTAAAAAAATGAAGGGTGGACCTACAAAAAAGTTAAATGTTATGAATATATGTTGACCTAAAATAAGGGAGACCTCCTAATAATAGAATGAAAATAATTTTTCAATAGTATGCAACAACAAAACGCAGACCTTGCACTTCATTTTGAGCCAAGGGTTGATTGTCAAACTTTTCAATGTCATTAAATGACTTTTTGGATCTTCTCTTCACCAGAAAGAATGCTACTATTGCCCCAACAACCAAGATGGAAATCACTATTCCAGCAATGCCACCACCTCCTATACCAGATTTTTTGCCTCCACCGTCACTTGAGCCAGCATCCGCTGGGCTGTGTCCACCAGATTTGTGATTTCGGTTTCTTGTTACTACTGGAGGTGTTCCAGGAGGAGGTGGGGGTGCAGGTTCCGAGCTCCATGCATTACCATCCTTTCTGTCAGTAAATTTAACCATTTTCAAGACTTATAGAATTTATGACGACAAATTGATTCTTACAAAAATTGCTGATAATGACAATGCTTACTGTATTATGTTTTTCAATTGTTCTGGTATCCATCCGGTAAAATGATTGTTTCTTACATTCCTGAAATAAATTTAAGAACATAAATACAACTGAAAAGGCACTTCTATTAAAATATAGGAAAGGACATTCCAAAGCTGTTATATGAAATACAAACATACAAAGTTTCAAGAGGCAGATTAGCAAGAACATCAATGGTGCCTGTAAACTGGTTGTTTTGCAGATACCTACATGAGTGTAAACAAGTCAACTCAGAATGCAATCAATACCATGTAAGTATTAGCAGAAAAATGAAAAAAAAAAAAAAAAGTTAGACATTTACATGGTGCTTATGCTAGAAAGTGAGCTCATAGTTTGAGGCAGGTCACTTGTCAAAGAATTGAATGAGAGATCCCTGCAACAAATAAAAGATATTATATCTGGAACTGAACTGTCACCAGACCACATTCTAGCATACTTATTTCAAACATGAAATAACATAGCCTCCATCATTATTTATGACAAAAGCGGGGATTTTTTAAACTACCAGAAGCACATGTTGTGGAATATAGTGCAATAGTCAATGTATATAGATCATCTTTTGAAGAAGAATAATATAAATTGTCTTAAACATGGGATCATAAGTAATATTGTGAAATTATTAAATGCAGACATGGGAATTAATCCATAACAAAAAGCATAATACCTCAGACTGAATTAAAACAATCAATATTTTATAGTTAACATAAACTTGATAGACATTTAAACTACTTTTTATATTGTTGAAGGGCAGGAGGAATAGGAAATCTCACAATGTAGAGAGGGAAGAAAGCTTTTGAAAGTTAACATTAAGTGCTTGCTGGAGCTGATTGTGACCAAGATTCCTACATTACCAAAATTAACTTAAAATAAAATGAGTCCAGTTGCTTGTGAAGCAGGTTTAAACAATAGGAAGTGTACAAGAAGTCAAGAAGATGATTACACACAGGACTATAAGCGAAGTCATATCAGAAAGAGAGTAAGGGATTTGCCCATTGAAATTATTATTAGCAAGATTTCTACATCCAAAGAAGCAAGAATGTTAGAAATTATGAATTATAATATCAGAACAAAAGTCAACAAAAAAAGTAATAAAAGATATAGAAACATACAAGTACTGCAGATTAGGAGGAAGTTGGTATGGTATGGAACCGCCAAGATTGTTGTTACTCAAGTCTCTGCCGAAATTTTCAAGGTCATAAGAATAGGAATAATATATATAAAACTGGTTATATGATGAATGAGACCATTAACTTACAGATGTGTCACAGATGACAAGGGTAGCTGGTAACCCAAAGATCCAGAAAGCGAACGACCAGGTAACTTACTGATAAGAAGTGAAAAATAAATGAATAATCATCAGACATCACAACACCGAAAGCAATAACAATCAAGCCATATAAAGTGGAAGGAAGATTGTGACTTCACATCTCTGTGATTCGATTGCCTGAGCAAGTGATGCCTTGCCAAGACTGAACACAAGGATCATCACCATTCCAATTTAGCTGGGATGGTGAGTTCATACTTTGAAACAAAGCCTTTAGAGAAGCAACTGCATCAAACATTCAGAAAAAGATAGTTGGCAAAACCCACATGTAAAATAGAAAGTTGTATGATAAATTTCTATTACGTTAGTGCCTGAACCACCATCCTTTTTATATATTTAAGATATGTACGCTACTTGCCAACTTTTGAACCTATTATGGTACTGTTTATTATTTCTAAGCATAAGTGAACAGATTAATCATTGGTCTTCTCAGCCTGAAGTCAGAAAATGTTCACACCAAAGATTTGATAACTGATTATTCATGATATTGACTTTACACCCTTTAAACATCAAGAAAAAAAATAACAATAAAGAAACTCAAATTCATTGAGGATTCTTAAAATGATGCATTGCAGTCTCTGGGCTGATAAGGCATGATACAAGATTAAATTAATGAATGCAAGGGAGTTCATGATACAGAGGAAGATGAGGAAAACCTATTCACATCACCTAGCCACTTAGCAAATCAGAGAAAATATGCAGGGATTTTAAACCATTACATGTTTAAATTTACAAGAGTTCATCATTGGGAGTTTAGAGGAAAATTTAATATCAGATGTTCACCAAGCAAACATTTTATATACTAAGTATTACAAAGTAGAGCAAGTTGCTGGTTAAGTATGTGGATGTGGATAACAAAATAAGAATAAATATATGTATGGGATTACATCAGACATGAATGATAAGATGCAAAAATCAGTCAAACAAGCTTACTTATTTCATGCAAGCATTCCCAAACCTTAAATAGATAACTAGAGCCTGTAAGACTGCAGTGATTGATACATCAGAAATTGCATATAGTGCAAGATAGAATCCAGCATACTAATAGTGTTGTTTCAATCACTATGTAATACTTCATATCTCATACCAGAAATATGGCAGGTCAAAATTCATTATATAAAACCCAGAACAAAGTTGAGTAGGGTTTTGAAATTAAGCAGAAATGTAGCTACCATAGTTCAAGGTTACTGTTTTTGGTAATAAAGCAATCAACCTCATGATTCAAGTGAATGCTGAGACCTACTACAAAGGATGGAGAGCAGGCATAGAAGGGTGAGCTATTAACAGCCCATGATGTCAGCCACACAAGGTTTAGTGCTTTATTAAGATTGTTACATAGTCCCTTGGGGATAACAGAAGCAAGATTGAACTGCAATCTTTGTAGCTAAACCTTGTCTTAGAATTTCTAGGTTCATTTTTTTTATTTTTTTAATGCATTAGACATCATAATACAAGAAGGACAAATTCGAACATCAAACAGAAAACACACAAACATCGAAGACAAACAAGTACATGGAAGGGAACGAAAGTGGAAGATGAAGGGTCCCACTCAGCTGTTGCATTTTGTTTTTCTGCAACTTGAGTGGATATTATTATAACAGGCATTTTCTGTTTTCGAACTTGGAAAATTTGTTCAACTATATTTTAAGAAGAAAATATAAGAAAATAGCAACTGTCTTATTACATCAAATTCCCGATGGTCAATCAATCCTTGTTCGTTAACAACATTCTCTATAGTAAATCAGTGAGAATTGCATCAACCGGCTACATACATAGCACACACAACACATTGCTCAAACACAACTGAAAACAAAATAAAATACAAAAACAAAACAAAGTCCTTCATTTGCTAAAAT
This sequence comes from Pachyrhizus erosus, assembly GCA_026544285.1. NCBI lineage: Eukaryota > Viridiplantae > Streptophyta > Magnoliopsida > Fabales > Fabaceae > Pachyrhizus > Pachyrhizus erosus. The sequence goes on along the minus strand of JAMLFT010005403.1, from coordinate 3,532 downwards.
CATTGGCACACAAAGCACAGGTCACCTTATCAATCTGAGTAACCAGTAATATTCAGGGTAACAAAATTAAACAAATGCCACTGAAGAGATCAGCTGGAAAACTTCACAATGATTCAACAATCAATAAAACCAAACACAAAACACAGGCCAAATCAAACTAATCGGCTAAGGAATTGAGAGAGTTGCCCATAGAGCAAAGTTGAAACTTGAAAACCAAACAAAAACATGTAGGAAAAAAGGGAAGAAAACAAAGAAAGAAGTAGTCTTTACAAACACTAACACAACAACACACAGAGAGAGTGATGAAAAGTGCAAAGCTGAGAGTGAGATCAGAGAACACACTAACCGTCACTTGGATCTGTTTCACTATTGATGGCCAAAATGCAGGTGCTGATGAACAGCACCAGCACCAGCACCAGCCTTGGATCCAACACCATTTTTTGGTGAAACAATCTTCTCTTGCAAAAATTCTTACTACCCAGAAAGCGAAAAGGATGTGCAATCAACCCCTTTTCGCCAATTTTCAATTCTTCATAATAATATTTTATGGGTTGATGCCTATATATGTTGCCACCATTGCCGAGTAAAGCTGGCAAGCACGAATCGCCTTATCACATTATTGTGTATTCTATATTTTGTAATAAATTTACTATTATCTTCTTACTATTTTCTCTTATGTAGGTAAGGAAGATTTGCAACCTTTTTTTTTTTTTTTTCGGTGAACGAATATTTAAGAAATATTTCCATACTTTGAATCTTTGTCGTGTCCACTGGCCACCGTAAAAATAAAATGTGAAGTTTTTATTTTTATTTTTCTTCGGATTAATTGTATGAGTCATTTTTTATATAGTGTTTAATGTGAGTGAATGGAGGAGAAGAGAAGAGAAGAGTGAGTTTTAATTTTATAAAAATTTAAAAGAAAAATAAAAAATATAAAGTTAAAAACTTTCATGTCTTTTGCCTCTTCTCTAATATTGTAGAGACTTTAAAAAAATAAAAATAATTTATAACCTTTCAAATATATTAATTACATCATTATAAAATTTTATATTAACTCACATATCTTTTTATTTATATTTATAAAAATAAAACATTATATTATGATTCTCCTCTCTTTTGAATTAAATAATTAGATTTTTTTTCCTTTCCTTTATTAAAATCCTTTTTTTTAAGGCTATATTTACTTATTTAGTAAAAGTAGATGCAGACTTGTTTCTCCTTTCTTTCCTTATGAATTAAATTATGGGATTTTGTATTTTTTAATTATTCTATTTTTTAATGATATATTTGATAAAATAATAATTAAAAAATTAGCTAAAAGTCAAAAAAATATTTGGTGAAAACTCAAGACTAATAATCTGACTTATTAAGCTATAAATATTCAGTAAAATCATATATTAAAAAAGTTTAGAACATAAATTAACAAAAAAATATTATTTATTTTATATAAATTTAATTTAACTTAATAGAAAAATACTTTTGAGTAAGTATAATTAATTTTGAATTCTAAAAAATGTTTGTTCAAAAATCAATTATTTTAATCATATTTTTTAGTTTCAATTACCATTATTTTCATGCTATGTATTTTGCCACTAATCATATATTATATTTTAAAAATTAAAATTAAAATTAAATACATGCCATACTTTCGTGATTTTGACAAACATGACAATACCGCATTGTAAAAACAATAAAAGATAAATTCAATAAAAATTTTATGGTAAAAAATGAATAAAATATAAAAGGTATAACTTATAAGTTATAATAAAATATCCCAAAAAGATTTTATAATATAAATATAAAATTTAAGGTAAATTAATATAAAAATTTAAGTTAATGTGTGTATATATGACACAAGCTAGTTGCTACTAAATGAAAGAATTCACGAGTGATATATTGTTTGTGTACCTCTTGTATCAAACATTTTAGCATATTATGAGACTATTTTCTAAATAAAAATCTAAAGTAAAAGTTTAATTTTAGAATGACGTAGATTATTTCTCATAAAATGTGTATTTATATTTTTTATTATTACGTAAATAAATAAATTAATAGTTGTTGGTTGAAAACAACTTCATTAAGTCGTAATTAATCGTAATAAATTTGACAAAAATCATTCGCTTTAGACATGAATTCATCAATAAGCAAGAAAAGGAACACGTGACTTTTATGACAATTACTGCAATAAAAAAAATCAATTAGTACGATTTTTTTATCCGCAATCAATTGGTACGTCAACAAAAACAGTCAGACATTTACAAAAAAAGAAACAGAAAATAAAATGGCAATTTCTAAATTATTGCAAACTAAATATTCTATAAACATTTCTTATTCTAAAAGATAAAATAAAATCTTTAAATAAAGTTTCGGATTCGAATTTCATAAAAAAAAAAAAAACGTTGTAAAAAATTTGTCTGTTTAAATAAATGTATTAAAATACAATGAAATTTTGTAACTTTTGAGGGTGTAAGGAAGGGGGAGACTTAATTAATCTTCTATTATGTATTATGGTAGAATGATTGAAAGAGTTTTGAATATCACTTTTTAAAAATAATGCATTGGTTCTTTTTACAATAAAAAATAATGATTAGGGGTTGATTATGTTGACTTTTGGGCATTGGAATGATAGCAATGGAGGCCATGATATAAGGTGTTGGTTTGTAATGACACCAAGGTTTTGGTGATGCAATGCAAGTTTTTTAGTGATTAGAGGGAAAAGGTCAGCATTACGCGTAATGAACTGGGTTTTGTTCATGCAATCAACATCAATGCCACTTGTCTGTCACTGTGATTCAGAGGTTGATTTCAATGTCAACTTCAATTTCACAATACCTTTTCTTTCTTTCTACTTCCTTGAACTTCTGGTTAATAATATACTATTTTCTTTCATTTTTGGGCTGACATAACATTGGGTAATGTTGCTTTATGCATTAGGTAAATTTGTCCTTTCAAAAATTTTACTTCGTACAAGCTTAAATGAATTATCTCTCTCCGTATATGATTTTTATTTGTGAGTGACATGACTTTTAAAAATATTTATTGCTATATATTTTAAAATGTTATGTAATTTCTTTTTTTTTTAATTATTTAGGATTTTATTTAATGATAAAGTCATGTTAGACTTGGACATGATAAAAAAATTCAAATTTACGAATATCTTTCAAACTAGTTTTGACTTTAATAAAAAAAATATATGTTTTGATTGGATCTAGATATAAATATGAATATTACTCAATTTTCTTGAACACAAAAACAAAGACAAGATGATTATCAAATTATACCCATATTTATTATCATTACATATTTTTTATAAGATTTTTATCACAGCATATGTATACATGATATATTTATTAAATATTTTATTGTTATAATTTTAAAAATATAAATTAATTAGCTTATCAATTAAATAATTTAAATTATAATAATAATTAAATAACAAACTTAAATTGATATATTTAACTAAAAATATTTTTTAATTTGTAATTTTTTATCTTTATTTTTTTGTTATTCATTCTTTTTATATATTAAAATA